>JAUEKZ010222842.1:0-10547 GCA_031471865.1 Melibe leonina
ATGCAGCTTTATTTCAATATATAGTTTAATGCATTTGTGACACATTAAGGCGATGAATTTGTAGTGTGAACATGACCAAAAATAGCAAATTTCATGCTCAAAATCGGCCGATAGTGCAGTTTGGACTACCTATTATTAGCATCAAAATGTTGACAATAAGTCGGACAAGGAAGACCCAATTACATAGATAATTAACAAGGAACTAGGGCCTACAGTACCTACAAAGGTGACAAAGAGATGATTCACACTAAACCAACATCACTTTTTAACAAAGGATAAATGAGTTAACAAACAGATACACACATAACAGTTGCTTGTACGTATATGCTTGTGTTGAGGGAGCACTGGAGAGAGTGCTGGAAAAAGTAAGATGATTGGTAGAGCCAAAAGAGAAGAAACAGACGAGGCCCTGCCAACTGGCCACAAGTATGGCCTACTGAAGGCTGTGTCAGTGTGTGTAAGTGTAAGTCACTGCAGTAGCATCTAAGGCACACAGTGTGATGTTTATTTAGCCAGACAGTTTATTTTGTTTATTGAGAGTTTTAGTCATATCAGTACTCAAGGGTAAGTAAAGTAGGGTGATGATATATTAATTAAAAGAACTGCCCAGACTTTGGACCCTGCCAGAGAGATGATTTACAAGGACAAAAATATCAGCTCTCAAAAAAAGGTAACAAAGAGATGATTTTTACGGTACAAAAAAAACAAAAAAACACCTCCCACTAATACAAAGCAGGACAAACATATGATGGCTACTGCCCACATCATGCAGTGTTGTGGTCTAGAGAGACCAATGATATTCTACTGCCCTTTGTGTACAAAAGTACTCAGTCCTTCTAGATAGCAAGTGACCCTGAAGTTAGGTAACCCAATGTAAAACTTAGGGAAATGACAATAAGCCTGTTAGGACAACAGGCAGGACCAAGACTGAGCTAACAGATACAAAACAGCTATGTGTGTATGCTTGGCAGGGAGCAATGGGGAGAGTGCTGGAAAAAGTAAGATGAATGATAGGTAAAGCCAAAAGAGAAGATACAGACGAAGCAACCACCAGGTGCGCCTGCAATAATCAAAGCGAAAGATGATTACATATCTATTTCTACATTTATCCCACAGCAGTGGCGGATTGGCTTTGTAGCTTTATTAAAACTCATTTTCAACTACAGCAGCTCTACTTGTAGTCAGTATAGCACACATTTGCATTGCGTGATGCTTGGCATTTTACAAACAGAGTTCTTGTGGCTAAAAAGCGTAAAACCACAAATCAAATAATCAGAGAAAATACAATAATAATAACGTCCCACTGTACTTAAGCTTTGGTATTCCCTCAAAGGAGATATTCAACCCTTGACTTGCTAGTCCCCCCATTCTTTACATTCATCCTTTCACTCATTCATTCCATCTATTTCTTTCTCACTCTCTTTTTCCCCAGTTTAAATTTCTTTACATGTCTGATACTGATACCTTTAGTGAGGAAGAATAATTTGTGCCAAAAAGAGTACAACCAATACACCGTCATATCAAAGGTGAGGTATTTGTTGAATAATTTTTAACCCATTTGTGTCTGACCATATCTTTTAAAATCCTTCCCTGAGGAGAGAGATCTTTTTTTACGTTGATCTGTTTTAATATAATTCCTCTGCTTCTTTAGCACTCAGTGGTTTAAAAACTATCATGGAATTTTGTTATAGCAAGAAACGTATAGAGATGAGTGTGACTTGACTAGAGACCTCTGGCCATCTTGTACTTCACAAAAGCTGCTAAATTGGATCTGGCCATCATGACAATGCCATAAGACTGGCCCAGGTTTTTGCGTTCCCGAGACACCTACAAAAAGAGATGAAATATAAAAAAGTGCAAAATAAACCATGTGCACAAGAAAACAAACAAAAATAATATCTAAATGTCAATCTAAAATTTCAAAATTGTCACAGAGGAATTTTTAAGGTAAGAATAAATCCCTTAAACTCTTTGCAGTCGCGCCCCTTGAGCCAAGAAATACCCATGTGCCGCATGATTTTGACCCTTTTATATTCGGGCAAAGACTTTATTACCTATAAAGATAGAACCATACAGTTTTTGGGTTGTTGAGGTTTTTTTTGCCAAACAGAAAGCGGAAGAAGCCATTTTTTAGCCGATAAAACTGCACATAATATTTAGCGTTATTTTTGCTTGATAAGCACGCCGTTGGCTTAAAAAGCCCTTAACACAGTGTCAGACAACACGTCACAGTTGCCTGTTAGACAAATTCATCCAGTGAAAATCCACCCATAAATAAGAATGGTACCAATTAAGAATAAAAATCAATTTCAAATACAGACACAGAAAAACACCTACTAAGCGAAAAATTGGTCGATAATATTTTTTTCAATATCCCTACAGTTCTAAAACTTGGCTCATGTGTATTTTTGTATCATTAATCACGAGATTTCTCTCCAAGGCAGACTTTACGAAAAAATGATTACCACTGCAATGATCATGTCACAAACCTTAGTTTTGAAAGAAGACTGAATGGCTTTGAGATGTTTGACCAAATCAATCTGTCTGGCTACCGGGTCTGTCTCATCTTCCTTGAACACGTCAATTAGGGAGTCCAAGGCCTCAGACACGACCACAACATCCTCGTTGGCACGGCACACTTGGAGGAGAATCTCCCCGATTGTCTGCAGGAGGGGACGATGGTGTATCACAATAACCTTAGGGCATTTTACATTCAGTGTAGGTATAAAGTATTATCTCACCATATCCACTAAATATCACAGCATACAATGGGTGCTGTACCAACATTACCACAAAAGGCTATTAGTTAGCTGGTTTTAGGGTTAAGTACACCGTAATTTTGATGTATATAAAATTGCATATTCTGCAACAAGAAATTTATTAAGTATTAAAAAGGCACAAGACTTGATTAGAATGGATGGGACGAAGGCGTGGCTCTGTATCAGCAGTGATGACTTTATACAAAGCCTTGGTACACAAAAGAAAATACAAAACTTCTACAGTTGTTGAAAGTGTATTGGTATCCAGGTCCTTCCAAAACAACTCTATCCAGTCTTTAGCAGGGTTTCTTTGTTTGCAGCAGAGCGAGTTTCAGGTTTGTATATATATTAACAACTCAGGGGAAATTCCGTTTCAGTTTCATAAACAGCAGATCTGCCTTTGTTACACACCCCACCAGTCCAAACGTGTGGGTATGACTCATACGTGTGTGTAGCCCTAAATAAATACCTGCAGCAGGGCTGTGTGCTGTGGGTGCAGGGCCAGCACACAGCCGATGGCGGATACCATCCGGATGGCATTGGTCTGCGTGTCAGGGTTGGTGCTGCCAGCCCCCAGCCCCACCATGAACTCCAGGTCTGACTGTGACACGGTGCTCAGCTGTTGTGAAGGGGGTAGTAGTGCAATACATAGTGTAGTGTTAGATATATATATATATATATATATTTTTATGTTTACATTCAGTTTTTCACAAAAAGTATATTTATACCATTTTAACAGACATAATATTATCATAACGAATGTGATATTAAGAAAATACTTTACGTCAATAAAACATGACATCAAATTATATCACTGAGTCTTACAGATGGTGATTTGAAAAAGACTTTGTGCTGTGAAAAAGGTGAAAAAATGGTACTATATAACTTCTTTGCATGTAAGTGGATGGATACCTCCTTTGAGATGGGTAGAAAATAAAAATATAACTCAGAGGAATGATAGACTAATTCTGAGAACTAATCAGCTTTCTTGACGTTTTATCTGGGGTCAGGTTTTTTTATGACTTTCAAATACATCAATTACAGATGAGATCAAGACTATATACTCTGACAGGTTTCACTTTGACCTAAAAATTAAAAGTCAATCGAACTCTAAATTCGAAAAGACAGGAGAGGAAAATAAAAAAGTGCAGAAAGCTTGCCTGTTGTTGGTCTGTTTCTGCCATTTTCTGCAGCACTGACCTCATGGCACTGGTCACAGCCCACGTTAAGTCCTCACTCTTACCTGGGTACACAGAGAGAGAGAGAGAGAGAAGGGGGAGAGACAGATAGAGACAGAAGGCGGGAGGGAGGAAAGAGAGAGAGAGGGAAGGAGGAGGAGAGAGGTTGAGATAGAAAAGGAGAGAGCGAGCGACAGGGAGAGGAGGGGGAGAGAGAGATAGAGTGAGCCAGCGAGCGACAGAGAGAGAGAAAGAGAGAGGGAGGAGACATGAAATTTTTAACAGAAGAAATAAGTAAATTAAATAACCAATCTAAATATGATGAAGTAAATCTTTCAAAGCAGCAATGAGAAGAGAAAGTAGTCATACCAATGAGACTACAATACAATACCATATCAGCACAAATTGTAACATTAGAGGGAAAATATCTTGGCCAATCTAACAACAAACTGCATTCTAATATTATTTTGTAATAGATCTCGTAGTCAAAAAGAGCACAGATTTAAAACTATAACTATTTGAGCAGACGGGTTGATGCATGCTCTCCCCTAATGTCATTCCCTCCCTTTGTCGCAGCGTTCCAATCTGTGTCCATTGACATCCTACAATAATACATAACAACATTAAGGATGGATGGCCAAAGCCACTCTTCATCTGCAGCCTTCTTTCAAAATCGTAACTGACGATTATGTAATGGCATGAGTGACTAGAATTGTAAATGATTTGGTCAAAAAGAGATGGTTGGATTGGCACGTGCACAGCAATTACCAGAGACGAGAGAAGATTCCTTTTAAAATTTCTTGTAGCACATTAACTTTGACAGTTAGGTACATACTTTTCTAGTAGTGCATGGCCTCCAAACAGGTAGATTGAATGTTTGAACCCTGACCATAACTAAATCATTAAAATAAGCATTTTAACAGCTGTCATGCCAGGCTCTCGGCATCATGAGAAAAGTGTTTCAACTGATTGGCCTGTCTGGTCACAATTTACTGTGAGAGATACTTGAGAGAGCCCTCTGTTTCGTAGCAAAAAACTTATCAAGACAACTCCACCTTGGATATGACCTACATGGAAAACAAAAGTAGCAACCAACTAACAAACAATTTAACCCCAGCCAACTAATCAAACAGTTAACTAGCCAACCAACCAACCAGTTGACCAATCAACCAAAAAGTCAACTAACCATCCAACGAAAAATCCAACCAGCCAACTAACCAACCAATCAACCAGCCAACTGATAAACTATCCAACCCGCCAACCAACCAGCCAACCGATAAACAATCCAACCAGCCAACCAAGCAGACCAGCGAACAACCCAACCAGCCAGCATACCTTGCTGTGCCTTGGCCAGGCTGTACAACTCTGTCCACGCTGCAGAAACAAGCGTGGCAGCCACCGTCCCCTCCACTTCCCCCAGCACACTGATCATGTTGCTGAAGCACAGCAGAGCTCTGGCCTGCAGGTCTTCCAACCTGGTAAAACAAAAGACATGGTAAATAAAAAAAATGGCTCTTAACCCTTTCACAGCGGGGTCTTATTGTAACCCAACTGAAATATGCAAAATCTTTAAAATGTACATGTTTTTACCAGATAAATAAGATTTCAGTGAACTGACATATGCCAAAAGCCTGATTTCAGAAATGTGACAGCTCTGTACCAGTTGAGGGATGAATGCTTATTTCAAGAGACATCTTGTCAGTGTTTCAACAGATCAAATAGTCACAAAGTGGCTGGCAAATACATCAGGGTCTTACCTCTGCAGGATCATTTTTCCAACAGGCAATGATTCCAACTTTGTTATATGGGACTGGTCTAAGGGGTGAGCCTTCTTCAATATCTGTCCATGAAATATAAATGAGCACAACCTATAACTTGTTTAATTCGCCTTCAAAACGCCTGATATGCTTTTCCATTGCTGACTTCCACAAATTCAAAATTATAGCCTTATATACAGTAATAAATGTCTGAATAAGGTTTAAAATATTCCTGAGTTGTTTCCCTTTATTCAAAAAGCTTTGTTCCCCTCCATCTACAATCTTAACCACTTTGAAATCTGAGGAATTTTGCAATATTAAACATTTTTTCCCCATTATTTGCTGTTTGAAAGGGTTTCTGCAAATTACAACACTCTCTTTAGATAGGATTATCACATAGATATTGATTATGCTGTTGTAGGCCTAAGTGAGTTCTTTGAATAATTCGAATAGGTGTCCAGCTAAAGTCTTAACATGATATCAGTATATAAGTGATGGTGATCACAGAACATGGTTAGGATTCGTTCTCTCAATCGTAACCCAAAAATATTCTGTTTGCATGAGTAAGTGGTTTTACTTCTATGCATCAAATAGTCACAAAGTGGCTGTACTTTAAAACATGGAACAATTCACAATACGAATCGAAAAATGCACCCTATGTGCACAATTTTAAGGTTACGATTGGTAAAAAAAAAATTGGAGGAAATGTGCAGTAAGTTTATGACTAACTATTTTGAACCTGCGGATTCTTGTTTCAATCTCATTACTTTTTGTTCTATTTGCATAACGTTCATGGAATATCTATTCCATTTTGCTTGAATTTGTAATATTTCTATTTGTAAAATGTGACCCATTCTCCAGGGCTTTTAAAGGCTTCCAGCCTATATGCTCTGTAAATATGATATGATATTTTCAGAACAACTGTTGCATTCTTCATAGCTTTCATACTCGACACACTAAAAGCATGCAGATTTACACACACACACACACACACACATACCCTGTGTCTAAAATAATTAGCTTTTATCCCTCAGAGCCCATAAGCCAAACACCAGTTTTCCACACACGAAAATTTACAAATTTTATCAGAAAATAAGAAATTATAATTGTGCCAAAGTTGCTTTTCCTCCAATAAGGTTTAAGACCACTCACCGTCTTACAACTTACAATGAGCAACCAATGATTGACCAATACCCAAACACTTCCCCTTTTACCTTTGCTAGGAAATTCTGTTTGACAAAAGCACCTTGGATTTCACTTGGTAAACATAAAGATTCCTGAAATACACACACAAAAGAATTTTGGTTTTATATCAAGAATATGTAAGTATGGAGAGCAAAAATGACCAAAGTGTAGCTTAGAAGTGTACTAACCAAAAGCATTCTATTCACAAGGAACTCATCAATCAATAACACCAGCTGTTTTAATTTAAATTGAATAAAGTTGTAGTTACATCCTGGCTGCCAATCGCCAAGAAAATTTACCTTTATAGGCCAGCGATTTTTTAATGGGATTGGAAAAACTGTGTATTTCCAGGAAAACAATCATAAATTTTCTACTATATGATATAATGTTATGATACTTCCAGTATATGTACATGGATTTTAAGATATAATTTTGCATATTGAAATTAGATCGCATGATCTTGGCAGCCATTTTGCTGAATTTGAGGGGGGGGGGGTTGGTATAGTAAACAACAAAATTTCATCAATTTCACTTTGGACAGAAGATAGTTACCAATGAAATAGCAATTCAAGTCATTTAGCCTATTCACACCAGGTGTTTAAATTAAGACTCAACAGTGGCAAACCTAGGACCAATCAATGTGACCCTTCTAGGGCTAATACGGCTGTGCATGTGACCGCTATGTAATACACTCACCATGACATTATCAGCGCCAGGACCCGAAGCGTCACCAGAACATTCCGGCACATCCTCCCCAGAGTCCTCCATGCCATCCTCCTCCATCTCCTCCCAGTCATCTAGAACGACAGCAGACATAAATCATATCTGTGAAGCAAGTCTTACACCAACATACTCTCTAAATCAGACTTTGCATGCTTACACATCAAACACAATAAAAGGTTGTAAAGTGTCAAAGTTTCAGAGAGGACGTGTGACAAGACAAATCTGGACGAGTCAGGCAAATAGCCCTTCCTCAACAAAACAACATTAAAAAACGACATCAAATAAACAAAGAGAAAAAAACATCAATCACATCCAAGCAATCTCTGAAGTAGCCTGGTATAGCCTTCATTTCCTGAAGTTTACATTATAAACTTTTTATTTTATCAAGAGCAAATTTTCTACTCATTATTTACATAAATTAACCGAATGGTAGATATACATATAAAATAATCTTTTTTAAATAAGAAAAAAAAACTTCAAAGCCTTAAAACTGAAGTAAATGAACAGCAGGTTTTTTTTTTCAGAATTAATTGTCAACCAAAAAAAGAAATGGAAATAATGAAACAGGGAGTGGGGCTGGGGGAGGTGAAAGGAGAGAGTTGTTACAGATCATGATATTAACCCTTTCACTGCGAGGTCTGATTCTAAACCAACTGAAATTTGCAAAATCTTGAAATTGTACATGTTCTTATATTTGATAAATCAGATTTCAGTGAACTGACAATGCCAAAAACCTGAATTTCAGGCTTTTGGCATATGTCAGTCCACTGAAATCTGATTTATCTGGTATCAGAACACAGAAATCTTGAACAATTTGGTGTCGAAGGCATTGAAAGGGTTAAGCATAAGTAAAAACTAATCAAGCATATAAATATTTATGACACAGGCAACAGTTCAAATGTGAGTTTTGTGGTTGCTTTGACGTACTGTCTGTCATAGCAGCAGTCTGGCCACTATCAAGAGTTTAGTGGTAGAGTGTTGCCATCACTGTTATAGTACAATCATAGCAGCACAAGTAGACCATCAACCCCGGGTGAGAGGAGAGAGGAGATGTGAGGAGTGAGGGTCAGAGGTGAGAGGCGAGAAGAGTGTCAGAGTTGAGAGAGGAGATGAGGAGAGTGTAGCTTTTACTGTGACAGTACCATCATGGCAGCACAAGTTCAAAACCATCTCCAGGTGAGGGAGAGGAAATGTGAGGAGTGAGGGTCAGAGGAGTGAGGGTCAGAGGTGAAAGTGGAGAGATAAAGAGAGTGTATCTATTACTCTGCCAGTACCATCATGGCAACCATCTCCAGTTGAGAGGGGAGGAAATGTGAGTGAGGAGTGAGGGTTAGAGGTGACAGGTGACGAGTGAGGGTTAGAGGTGACAGGTGAAGAGTGAGGGTCAGAGATGAGAGGTGGGGAGAGAGGGTCAGAGGTGAAAGTGGAGAGAGGAGGAGAGTGTAGCTTTCACAGTGACAGTACCATCATGGCAGCACAAGTTGGCAACCATCTCCAGGCCCACCCTCTGGGCTGCCACCAGTTTGTCCACGTCCTGCTGGGATAGGTCCTCTTCTGTCTGGTCATTCTGAAGCCATAGAAGGAAGGATTAAGGATGTGGCCAGGCAGGTTGAAACAGGCATGAGAGGGCAGAGGGTAAAAAATATACATTATTTCAGATACCAGAGTATTCCATCTTTATAAGTTGAAGTTAAAGTAGTAGGTACTGATCACTTTTAAGTCTTCAGAATAATATAGGGTTGTACAGGTGGAGAGGTTTGTCTAGAAAATGTTTTTCAAGTGCCTTAGGAAAATAAATGGGTATTGATATGTAACAATACATACATCGTAAAAAAAAAAAACTCTTTTTCTAATAAACTAACTAGATAAAAAATAAAGTATATTATTACTTAAAATACACACAAATATCTATCATTATCTTTTTTTAAACTGGCAATTCTTTGCTTGAGAGATAGAGAGAGGATGAGGGCGAGAGAAAAGGATTTAATCAATAGAAATACCAATAAGAGAGAGAAACGGGCAGAGAGAGATTGAGAGAGAGAGACAGAGGGACAAAGAGAGTGGGGGAGGGGAGTGTTGTGGATTTGATGGATAAAAAGATGGGTAACACATGATGTGGAGAGAAAAGAAAAGAGAAAGACAAAAGACATACATGCAGAGTGACTGAAAGGAGAGAGAGAAGGAAGAGGATTGAAAATGAGAGAGACATAGACAGACAGAGAGGCTCGCATTTAGAGACAGAAAGAAGAGCATCTCACCTCCACCACCTCCTCTAGTCCTCCCGTCACCAGGCTGATCAGGGGGAGATAGTCCATGTCCAACACTTCCCCTATGATCTGGATTAAACTGTCATAGTACTGTGACAGGTCAACCTCGGACAAATTCAGCACTACTCCTGGTGGGGAGGACAAAATGCATGTGCAGAATTAAGATAGACGACCAATATATATATATATATATATCCTTCAGGGTTGCCAATAAAAGTTGTCTTCATCACAATACCACAGTTTGCATGCAATGGTCTTAGTCTGAGTCAACCTAACACTGATTTACAATATCAAATTGGCATGTCTGTGATAGAAATAAACAGAAAACCCATCGAGAACGTGGCAGGATCGTTGACAAGAAGGGAAGTATAAATATTAGGAGATTTGGGAATGAACACAAAATTAGGTTTCTTCAACACCAAAGTTAAAAACATTTATTGATAGCCGCCGTAAAAAAAAAACCTTTAAATTTAAAGAATATTCAATACTAGGCTATTATGATAAGTAATGAAGAATTATAGGAAAAGAGTTCAACAGATAAAGGCAGATACAAAAGTGAGAAATGTCAAAGAGGTTCAACAAAGGCTTTAATTATGCACACAACAATAATATACAGACAAAATGAGACAGGGCCCAGTTGTTAGTACCATACCTATGATTCTCGTCTTGAAGAGAATT
>JAUEKZ010222842.1:10647-22024 GCA_031471865.1 Melibe leonina
CCCAGTTGTTAGTACCATACCTATGATTCTCGTCTTGAAGAGAATTCCATCAATGGAGGAATGGGAGGCAATGCACATAACAATAATATACAGACAAAATGAGACAGGGCCCAGTTGTTAGTACCATACCTATGATTCTCGTCTTGAAGAGAACTCCATCAATGGAGGAATGGGAGGCAGAGGTTATACTGATCAGCTTGGAGAGAACTTCTGACTCCTTGCACACCCGGCTCACCTCAGAGTTGTTCTCACTTACTACGTGTAAGCAATGGGCTGGAAGGAAACAACAGACATTATCATGGACACCTCATGTAGCCTTATGTGGGAGCTGTGGTAGCCAACGCTGATAGCGACGCAACACAGAGCCCAGGATAACCAGATTCAAATCATACCATTGGCTTGTAAGTTTTTGCATTTGGCAAATTTACTTTAAATTTAACTTCCTCACCTCACCCAGGTGTAAATATAGGTACCAACCCACCTGTTGGGTAGAGAAAGATATGCAATAGACCAGTGCCCTATCCAGAAGGTCACAATCATTACCACTTGTCTACTTCAATCTACACAATTGGGATTAGCTACGTATCTATGAGACAAATTTAATTATGAAGCCCAAGGCTGCAAGAGCTTGACTTTGACTATTTTACTTTTTTAGACAATTAGTTTTTCATCCATTATTGCTGAAACTTTATGTAAAGATGGAAATCTCCAATTCAATTAACAGCAGAATGCCATGAATTACTCTTACCAGCTGCGTTGGCCAAGGGATATCCACAGGCCTCTGGGTTCAGCAATGTTAGCAGCACTGCCAGCATTCCTTCCTTGTTGAAAATCTGAAGTGCCCTCAAGTTGTTCTCACTAACAAGAATAAAGGAATTACAAAATGGTTGCAACGTGAGACAACATACTTTTCCAAATTGAAAAAAAAAACACTGATGAAAACAAGCCTTATAAGCAAGAAATGAGTCAGTTACAATATTTAGACTTAGAAATGAGTCACAATGGACTGAAACTACATATGGACAGAAATAGAATAGAAAACTCCTCAAATTGCTTATGCAACATCGATGTTGAGAAAACACGAGCAATGATACCACCCTGAACATTTGACGTCATAGACACAACATTTTTTTCTTTCTGCTAGCAACAAGTTAACACTTTTAAAAAATTTTCCTCTGAATGAATTCCTCGCAAAATTTTGTGTGTCAGAACATAACTCGTATTGTTTTTTTTAGTATTTTGACTTATACTCTGTCTATTGAACCTATGCTGCCCCCTGTATGACAACCACACAGATAGTTATTGGCCAGAATCCACAACACTACACACAAAACTGTAAGGTGACCTGGACCAACGACATAAGACCACAGTCTACTTTGCTTATATTGAACTAAATCTATTTTAAGATGTCCATGGAGGGGTCAAGTCGTATAATGGTCGGGTGCTTTCTTTGGCTTTGTCTCGTATCTGTATCTGCTCTGCATATCATTTCAAGTTTGACTCATTCCACGGAGGGAACATGGGAGATGGATAAATTTAATAGAATTGGATTTTTTTTTTTAACATTATTTGGTTTAAAACAAAACAGAAAAGAAAGAGCAGATACAAACTTACAATTTACTTGTTTTGTTACCGTAAAGGTAAAATCTTCAAACTGTAAAGGGTATTTAAAAAATTCTAAAAACCATGAAAACCTTCAACACCACCCTTAAGAAGGGTCACTTTAATCATTACTTTAAAACATGTCTTATGTCTTGAAAATTCTCGAACTTTTTTCCCTTTTACATTGTCTGTATACACAACCAGGAATAAGAAAATAAAACTTATACAAACCATAAATTTGACAAAAGCTCCACAGCCTCCAATAAAATTTGTGAAGAAACATCTTGCTTTGCGGCTTTCTGCCCTAAATCAACAAAATTTTCTCCAAACTGAAATGAAATAAAAAGGAAAGATATACTTTTTATCAAAGTATTAGACATTTAATAATTTACCATCTTTTTGTCAAAAAAATCGGAAACTTATTTAATCCATGACATGTGTACTACCATCAGAGACATCACCAGAGAAAGTTTTTGACATAAGAGATTTCCTACCACCAAAAAAAGTTCCTACCCAACAAATTTAATAAAACATGACCCTTTCAAAGTGGAGCAAAAAGAGGTATACTTTTATTTATCAGAGTTAAATGATCTTACCTGGGTTATTTGTAGAATCTTTTCCCTTATTCATAAAATCATTAACTTTAAACCAAGAGTTGCTAAATATCCCACTTTAGCACTCCCACATTGAAAACCTGCAGCAATGGCTGAGTCCGGAAATATACTTTGAAACAAATGAGAGGTAATGTCCGAGCTCCTTGCACTTGTTATGAGATAACAAGGTGCAAAACCCATCTCATTACTGCAACTTATACTTTTTCATCACTAACAAAGTTTTCTTTGAGGCTTTTTATTGGAAACAGTTCAGTTATCTGGTGTTTCATCACTTTCAGCTTCAGTGATATTGCTGCTGATAGCGCAAGAGTCCCCATTACTAGATAGTTGATGGCTCTATGGTAACGGCTGAATTTTGTCTAAAAAATTTGAACATTGCTTTACTCCTAAGTTGGATATACATGTTTCTTAGATTGCATATACAAAGTAAGTGCCTTTATACCTGTTGTTTTATGTGCCTGTGTGTGCATGTGCGGGTATGAGAGTGTGCCTGTGTGTTCGAGATGAAATAGCTTTTCCTATTTTTGACCATTCATTGACATCGTAATTCTATTTATTTTTGTAATTTAAAGCGCCTAGAGCCATTTAATCATGGGTAGGGCACTATATAAATGATATTTAATATTATCATAAAAAGAGTATTACTTGCAATCCACATGAGGATAAACTGAAAAATGATTCACAGCCAGAGGAGAGCTGTATAATTAAGAAGAATATTTTGTCAAAACCTGCAGTGCCTTTCGCAAATTAAATATCAAGCTCACTTTTTTTATGACCACAGACAGTGGAGTGATGACGTCATTCTTCACCATCATGTCACAGACCTTCTCCTCCCCATAAACACTCATGTTCCTGAAAAAAAAAAAAAAGCTCATAAAATAAATTAATACTTTAATCTCTTATCAATTTACGTATGGTTTATAAATGCTATAAATATAATTCAGAATTCAAATTTTATTTGTCGTTCCTAATATTCTGACATGTTTATTTCATAACCATTTTTTTGTCCTGATGAATAAAAGAATGTTATATGGAACATTCTTTTTCTCAAACTGATCAACTCTAATTGAATTACAATCATCTATATTCCTTATCAAAGTCAAAGCAAAGCATGAGCTTGGGCCTACCTCATAGCTCCGAGGGCGCTCTTCTGGACGTCAACACAGGAATCTAGAAACAGTGGGGCAGTGAGCTTGATGACATCTTTCTTTAGTAGGAGGTCCACCGCTTTTGGTTGGGACACAACCTGAGCCATGTATTGGCAACCATAGGCTCGCTCTTCTTTGGAGGAATCTTGTATCTTAAACAATACCAATAAATAAATCATGAGATAAACTGGTTTTATTCAACAACTGACAGCGTATATCACTATGTTCAAAACACTTCACAGTTCATCTTCCTTTATTCAACTACAATTATGAGCGTTTATGTGTTGAAAGCTTCACATGTCTTAAACTATTACCAATCATATCGTAACATAAGGCAATTGGCAGAAGACATTGTTATCACAGAAAGAGATTTTTTACATTCATCTAGGCTATGTATCAATTTAGTGAAAAAATAATCAAACTGCTAAGAAAACATAAATGAGACAAGCAACACACCAGAATGAACTGGAAATAATGGACACAGCCAATTTCTTCCAACCCATGAAAATATGAATCTTCATCAAGGTATGTTTTTATCTATATAGATATATCATATGATTCCCTGACCGGCTTTCCCCAGTCTATTCGTTGTCTCCAAATAACAATTTTTTTAAATTCTAAGCTCCACTAACCTTTAAAAATATTCTTTGTAATTTAAAAGTTCTTTCACGAAAAACAATATTTTACCACAAAGAGCTTAGTCTAGTTTCTATCAATTACCTGTTTGTAACTGCAACATTTTAGAAAATGGTCAGAATAACTGGGTCTACTTATTGTGACAATTGTCTATATAAACGGCAGCCAGAACAAAGAAAACTCATCCTCTGTAGACCTGTTCTATTCCTCCATAACAGTCTTGCCCGGCCACAGTAACTTGCTAGCATCCCCTACGAGCGAGCTTGCCGTGGTTCGTAATGTTTGTTGTTGTTGTGTGCATGTCGGTCATTAAAAGCATTCAATACCAAAAACCATTCATATGGTTTGTTAGGAACCTGAGATTTTCAAACAGAGGGATAAGGAAAGTTTTCATAGATATGCTCTTTTTCATTGTAATTAATTATTTTGTCGTTGATATAACTTTGCGTTACATTAAGTTTTATTTTGATAAAAACTAATAGCCAAACAATTTATTTTCTATGATTTTGTATCGTAAACACCTTTGTCAATAACACACGATGAAATACTGCCAATCATGAATCAGCTGTTAGACAGCAATGGAGTAGGAGTGGTAAAGTTCGCCTTTGATCATTATCATTAGCAATAAAAATTTTGAACGAGCAATTAAAGTTGAAGGTTGCATGACGTAGTCAGCGTGTCTGGCTTACAACTGACCAATAATGTGTCTGGGAAGCCCCAAGCTCTAATCAAAGATCGTAAGGCGTAAGGGCTTCTTACAGGGCTTGCAAAACAACCAAACAATAACTCAAATAAAACAAAAAATAGCCAGGTTTTCGAATGAAATTTATGGATAGAATACGTCACCTATAAACACACTTTAGTCCATAAAAGCTGTTATTTATTGAGTTAATGCAAATCATTATTGACAAATATTTAAAAAATTATGTCCACTCTCCTTACAAAACCCATACAGATCCCTTGTGATTTTTTTCACAAAAGTAGAGCAAACCTCATGATTTATTGAGACCAAATGGTTGGTGCATCATTCAAGAAAGACTGGTAAGTAAGTAATTTTCCAATGTAAACAATGTCGAATGGCATCCACCCCTCCACACATGCTCCACCACCGGACAAGGATGGTTGAGATGCGAGTGGTATGCTGGTAAAACCCAGTCCCCGCCAGACAAGGGTTAATATTTAGCCAAGATATATAGAGTGGTAAAAAATATACCTGTTCTAAGATGTTTGTGATGACAGCAGGAACACTCTCTGAGTCTGGGTTTTCAAACATAGTCCAGTCGATTTCACCGCACACGGTTGGGTTGAACCTTCGAGCATTTAGACGTTTCGACGGCTTGTTTTTACCCATGGCAACACACTTCTCTTTAAACTTATATAAAAATGGGTCGTTTTCTAAAACGAAAGTCCAGCAAGTGAAAGCATAAGACCTAGACTCTAGTTCAGTTAATTTTGATCTTGTTTTGTTGGTGTTGAACCATGTTGCAGACCATGCTGTAGAAACATCACCAGATACGTTTAGTATATTATTATTGTCTTGAAAAAACAAGAGTCCAACGATATTTTTCATAAGCATAAAATGGTAAATATTATTTTTTTGAAAATTAAAATATATTTAAGGAGATTCTTGACTATTATTACTTTTCTAAAGTTATAAAATCATTATAGATGCGATATTATAGTTGAGTTACAAAAAAAATGTCTTTAAATAAGCTCTTTCTGGTAACTACAATTTTTCCCTAAAGTTCAAAGTTGAAAGGTGCTTCATATGCAAACTATTCTTATCTCTTTTGTAAGAGAAGCAATGTCTCCTATTTTGTTTCCGGTTCAATATGTCGTCTGCTGCTGGATCAACCCGCTGTGTTTACATCTCAGATTTGAGTTATTCGAATGATATATCCTTCTACTTCACTTGTTTTCATCTTATGTGTGCAATTAAAAAATTCTATGAAGAATTATTTCTTTTCGATGGATCCCGTCATTTTCATTTCAACATCTTCACCACAATTCACAGAATTATGTGCCATGACTGTGTGTGTCCGAAGTCCCTTGAATCCACAGTCGTGTGTAATCAAATGCAGGTTGATAATGATATTAAGGCCATTTTAATATTGCACAATTAACTAGGGGTCTAAACTATTATCACACAGATGTCTGACTGAAAAGACGTTTAACACATCTTATCATCACACTCTTAACCCTTAATGTGCTAAGCCATTTTGGGCACACTGTCATTCCCAATGCCAAGCATTTGGGGAGAGCTGTTTGGGCCACTGGTCGTAGAAACAACCACTCAAGCTACTGGAATGAAACTCTCATGATGGCTAGAGATACCATCCAGCTATACACTCATAATGTCCAAATTACATTCAATATTTTTGAAAATCTATTGAAATATTCACCTCCGTAGTCAAAACGTTGCCAATTTCTAGACCTAGACCTAGTCTAGATCTAGCTAGGTCTATCTCGACCAGGCGTAGTTCAACTGTTATCGCAACCCAAGTTACCAAGTGTTAAGTCCTAACTCTAGCTAGATAACCATTCTATCATATTAGTTTTTATAATTCAACTTTCCAATGAGGTACAAAATGTTTGCTCGCATTTTTGCGAGATCCACATTCAGAATGCAAATCAGAACACGCGCATAAATGCAAGGTTAGCTCGTTAAGGGTAAATCCTCTAAGATTCTTGTCTAGGAGCTAGGAGATAACCACTTAGCAATTTGACACCTATGGAGATTGTCACGTCTAGCATATGTGTACTTAAACATTATCTCCTCAATCCTAAGTGTACCACAATGCAATAATATGAGAAGTGTTCCGGTAGCAGGCACAGTATTGTGAGAGCAGACTTTCTTAACTTAAGTGTTTAATAAAAACAGTCATAGATACAATTGTTGCACACTTGGTCTTACACTGTATATCCTTGCAAAACAGTGTTTTGGACTCTTGGTCATGTATTCTGGTCATTAATATATTGCAATTTTAATCTAAAGATCCCTTTAAGTGCTTGATATTTTTTTGTTTCATTTCTAGCTATACTCACTTTCTTATCAATTTGAGTTGGTTATTTCATCTCGATCCTATTTTAGACATTTCAAAAAGAACTTGGCCTTAAAACTGTTTAGTTTTTATTTCAGATTCTAGATTCATATCAGGTCTAGACTAGATGGCCTAGATTTGTATATAATTGATTATTCATTGGCTGATGAAATTGATTTTCTCTCAAATTTGTGTTCAGAGCTTCTGCAGTTAATAAATGTTAATAAGAGTTAATAATTTTCTAAATCTATTGTTTAACCCTTAACGACCTGTATCACCCTGCATCTAGTGAACTAGTGAGCTTTATGATATTGAAATGAGTATAATTAAGAGAAAAATAAGCCAAGACTTGTCTTAAGTATGAAGACAAGCCTATTGACTTGCTGAGTTGTTCTCCCATTTAGTTTTCGGACTGTGTGTGAGCCATCAAATTTTGTATGATGCAAGAAGGGCTACACTGTCATTCAAAAAGACTGATGCATAAGACAGCGGGTCATTTTTATAAGTCAAAACAATGTTTAGCATTCACAGAATACCTTATTAATATTTTTTTATATTACTTGTGATAAGACCCAAAAAAACATCTTGGAGTAAAAGTATTGGCAAAATTTATTAATTTTACAAATATTTCATTTGAATTATTTTTTTAACACGTTCGTTATTTTGTAAATATAATGTATTTTTATGCTTGATATTGGTGGTATTTTCACATTGATATCTTAACTTACGAGTCATATACATCATTCAAAATGTGTTGTATGTCTTTTGCAAGAGTTATCTCCCTCTCTTGGGCATAGGTTGAAGTAAGCCTGTGACTTTGAGGGTTCAAAATATTTATGTTAGGAAATGAAGGAAAAAATTGATTTTATGTAATTATAGGACTCAGACTCTCCCAAAATCCTGCAATTGTCTTCAAGGTTTATTTCTTAAAAACCTCATGTGATAATAAAGGGTAATAAAAAAGGCATTTACGTATGATGTGTTTCAGTTTTTCTGACTGCTTTTTTTTTTTGTTCAGAGAGTTGATATTTTCTGAGGCCAGCATCATTTCAAGCCCAACATTTGATTTAGATTCCTGTTTCAATATCATCATGCAGGTACATATCAAAGATTAAACTCTATATTTTGATTTGTATGATGGTGCACAGTTGGTCAGCCACACCGGGGACTTTTCAGTGCAGTCGTTAATCATCAATGTAAGCTTGTCAAGGATCCACTTCGATTCTACTCTAAGAATTAGAGGAATAGTTTTGACAAGTTGTTTTTTTTAAAGTTTTGTTGCCCAGTATGTTTCTAAAGCAAATACCAACATTTTAAATAGACATGGTTTTCATTTACAGGATCAAAGGTCTCCACACTTTGATAGTTTTACAGGAGGGCAATTGGACTGTTAACTTTTACAAATAATTTCTTTTGGAGGATGCTTGCACCAGATATGAATATTTTGTTCATTGAGTTATTTTAAAGCTTTAGTCATCAAAAAGAGATTCATGATTTTTTGTATACAATATACCCTTTCTAATTGAAGCAATTATGGATTATGACTATGTGCCTGAATAGTAAACTTTGTTGAATTTTTCCTCACAGAAATCTCTTTTCAAAACTGGACGATTACAAGGAAGATTGCAAAAAATGGGATTAGAGGTATATAATTGCAACTACGTTTCGTCCCCAAAATCTGTTTCCTCAAGAAAACTCTTTACTTTATCATCATGTAAAATTTGTCTCTACACCAGTGCGGAGATTACTTTTTTTCCCTTTTCTCTCTTTGAAATGTTCTCATTCTTACCTAACCCTGGGTGCTGATTTGATCTTTATAACCTTAGGAGTTGCAAGTGCAATAAATCTGTCAAGAAAGATTAATCACTGTTAATGGTCGAAACTAAATTGAATACCAATTTAAGAGAAAAAAATCAAAAATTAATAACTTATTTATAAATTAAATTATAGAAATCTTAGATCTATTATTGATGAAGCTGGATGTAATTTTGACAATTGCGCTGTATTAACATGGGGGACTCTAACTATTTAAATTTCAATATGGAAACTGAATACAACAGGGAAGAAAATCTAAGAACACAATCCTGGAGTGTTATCAAGATAACTATGTTTTCCAATTAATTTGTGAGCCAACAAAATGAAGAGGTACAGACAAACACAATAATTTAGATTTATACTGACAGTATACAAAAGCTGTGCAAGAAAATTTCGTACCAAAGCCCACTAGGAAAAAGTGACCATAGCAACTACTTACATATTTGACTATTTGCTTTCTGTCCCTCATGATGAAAGCTCAAGTCAAAGGTGTTATGGCAAAGAAAATTACACTGCAATGGCATACAGTGGAATTAACCAAAAAGAAACCCTAAGAGGATATGAAAATTGATCCAATTGAAAAGCAAAATTCTTCAGGGTGTACATGAACTATGTACCAATCGCAAAAAACCCTTGTCAGAAAAGACAAATGTCAATGGCGATAAAGCCAACATATTAGGAGAGGTTTAAAGCTGTGTGTATACAGAAGAACCGACTGAAAACGTACCAATTTTTTATGATAAAAACATTCTAAATGAATGGTTCAAACTAGATATTTTAGAAGAAATGGTACAGAAGTATCTTCACAATCTGACTTTTGTCAAATCTGAAAGAATTGTCTCATGAATTTGTAAAGCCATTTACTATACTGTTTAAAAAATCAATGGACTTTAGAAAATAAGCAGAAGATTGGAAAAGGGCATGAACTATGAACCAGTGCCATATTGAAGAAAGGAATAAAAACTTAGCAAACAATCTTACATAGGCCAATACGTCTTATTTTAATGATATGTAAACTGATTGAAGATCAAATCATCAAATACGTGGAATATAAGCACCTTTTTACCAACCAGCAATACAGGATTATTTCGGACTGATCTTCAAACTTAAAAACACTGAAAGTCCTTGACTAGTGGACAATGGATTGAAACGATAGATAAAGGGGCATCCGTATAATTTGTTTACAAAAAAAAGTTTGATACAATGTTTCATAAAAGGCTACTCAGAACAAGATCATTTGGCATTGGACAAGAAACACCACAATGGGTAGAGCACTTTCTACTTGAAAGAAAACAACAGCTAATACTGAACGGTTCTGGAGTCAACATGGCACAATCCCCCAATGCTCAATGACAGGGGCTTTGCTATATGTTGTTTTCATCAGTCTTTTTTATAAAAACCATATAGATTAAATTATACTTTGTGTTAATTATTGCAAATTTTATTACTTAATGAGGGTTTTTTGATTTTGTAAGATTTGCCTGATTTATAATATATGTTTTCATATTTTTACTTGAAATAAGACTAAGATTATGTATCTTTTATTCTATTGACCAGTTCAGCAAACCATTTCAAGTCCACCAAAATATTTACCAGTCTTGTTTGCGTTACACAGTGATGGCAAGAATGGCTCCAGCCTGGAACAAAGCTGGAGAGTGGTTCATCCAGGGTAAGAAAATGATCTGTGAAAATAGGACTGTACAGTTCATTACATTTTTTCCACCACCACTTGCTGGGCCGATCAATAGAGGAAATAGCATCATAAAGGTTTTTATATTTAGTGAAATGCAGAATGGAGGCAAGAATGCTAGATTAGTCAGATAAGTTGGGTAGGAACTGTTTTTACAAGAAAAATATCTCTATGTTTTCTGTGCTCTGCAATCAGATGAATGAGCAAAGCCAGAGAGTAGTTCATTTTTCTACCACCTTCAGCATGTTTTGCTGTATATTAGGAATAACAGTAAGAGATGTGATTTGAAGGGAATTTTCCAACTTTTGCATTTGTTTCCAATTAAGAGGCTGAGGCTATATGAGATTATTGAGGAATTCAAACAGGTTTTTCAATTTAATACTTTATCAGACAAGCTCTTTTAGAGGTGCTGTGTTTTTTAATTTTTAAACAAAAAGATCAATTTTAATAGTCAAATCCTGTTATCTTAAAATTTGTATCACAGATAGACTAATATTTCTTTTGCTTTCATCTTTTCAGGTCGCGATTTTATTTCTCACCATGGATATGCAAATGCAATAAGTAAGAATGAGTTAGTTTGATATTTTATAAGATAAGTAAATGATTTCAAACTGCTTTTATCTCTTATGATAAAATTGGACTTTAATTTTCAAAGTTGTTTATATTTTTTAGTTTTCTCTTTCTATAATTAGTATCGAAGTGCTTATTTGCCCTCATTGGCCAATAAGGTTTCCCCGGTGCATTTCTTATTTGGCCACAGAATTGTGAGTGATCTCCCCTGGCCACGGCGTACGCATTTCGCTCACCAGCGCTCACTTAGTTGGGGTAATA
>JAUEKZ010222953.1:8376-22003 GCA_031471865.1 Melibe leonina
TTTAACAAGCCTATAATTTTACTTGAACGTAGCTGTTGAAAGCTCCATAAAATTTAAATTAACCCCCAACAACCCCCCCCCCCCCCCGCAAAAAAAACCCCCAAAACAAAAACAACAAAAGAACCCGACGCACAACAAATGAGATGTGATAACAAAATAAAGGAATTAAAAAATAAACACACAATAGAAAACCTTGATCTAACTCAAACATTTACTGATAACTTCAGAGAACCGGGTTTGGTCTATGATCAGCAATCGAAATAATATGCTGTGATTTTATAGTCCCCGTATTTCTAGGCTATTAGCCAGTAGAATACAATAACACATACCCGAGACTCATAATTTGAAGAAATTGTTCGACTTACCCCTCCATCGTTAGTGTAATATATATATATACACACACACACACACACACACACACACACACACACACACACACACACACACACACACATACACACACATACACACACACACACACACACCAAACAGAATTGGCTAGAGATCATTCTGTATAGTAACGTACGCTTAGAAATGAAACCATTCCACTCTCATTTCTCTGTCTTTCCCCATTGTCTTACACCGCGTTCTACGATACTCACCTTACAATTTCCACAAAGCTCTACGGCGCTATCGATGTAATTCTATTACCCCCTTAGCCTCCTTCACTTGTCTTGTTTACCCAAGATTCTGTCCCCCACACATTACAGTTCAAGGAAGGAGTGGAGAAGAAAAAACCCCAAGGAACAGAAGGAAAGCAAAATACTTTGACTTCTACATAATTGACAAGCCCAAAGCGCCTGGCCCTACGTACAAACAGAGTCGTCCCTGCCACCTTCCCCTTCCCTACTCCCCCTCCCTCTAACAGGCCGCCGCACGCGATTCCTTGCCGGCCGCTCGGACGGGCTCCATCAGCGGGGCGCGATCACGCCCTAGGTGTCATTCTGCATTACCAGAAGTGCCCGAAGATTGGGGGGGAGGCGTCGCTTTTTGACGTGAAACGCTCACAAATGACCACAAATGGAGGAAAATGCCGACATTTACAGTCCGACTCCGGAGTTCTTCACTGCTTGCAAAGGGAAACAAATCACACGATTACACGCTTACAACGGAGCGAAGGGCGCAAAGAGCTAATGGCAGACATTTCCTCATACTTTGTCGCGGGGAGCCATGGTCTGTCTTATTTAACCCTCCTTGTCTGGTGTGCAAGTGTGTGTGTGTGTGTAGTGTGCTTGGCTGAGCGAGTGAATAAGAGTGTGTTTTTGAATTAAAGTGTGTGTTGAGCGTAAAAGATTTTTCTTCCCTTCTCTTTCCTGTTTTCACTGTTCTATCGATATCGTTTGTTTAGTTAGCATTGTTGTTGGTTGGTTTGTTATTGCATGTTTAATACCTCTTTCGCCAATTCAGGCCATATCAAAGGCGAAGCTCCCTAGGCCAGCTTACGTGTAGCCACACAGAGATAGAGGGCCACACAGAGATAGAGGGAGGGAACAGACGAATATCTAACCCACCTGTCACAGTACACTGACATCGCACCAACCAGTCTTAGCACTGTTCCCATAAAACCTGGTAGGCCAGCTGCTAAAAAGCCGATCCTAGCATAATATTAGGTATGACGCGGCCGGGATTCGAACCCCCGACCTACTATTGGTCTGGATGTGGACGGTCTGCCTCTTTAGCTAAGGAGCCGGATGTACAAACTAATATGATATTATAATAAAACATCAAAATATAATAATGAGGTGATCTTTAATTTTAGATGGTACAAAATGATTGGATTAATCGACTAATGGAGCTAAGGGATTTTTTTGGAGCAGTATATATATAAAATATATAAAAAACAACAACAACAAAAAACAAAAAAACAAAAAACAAAAAACAAGTAGTAGTTTCGTTTGGCGGGATCGATTTGCATCGGTTCGGAGGCCGGGGTGAGAGGCCTGACCAGTCGCGCGGGGCGGCTGTTGCCCCCGTAGTGAAGTGCAGGTGCAAGCATCCACTCTACACTACGGTCTCTCGGGGGTGCCAAAACAACTAGGTATATAACAACCCCTCCCCCTAAAAAAAACACGAAATTTGGCCTGTAAAATTTTCCATAAAAAGAAACCCAACTTATTTTAGCCAATCTCATTCATTCTCTGTCTAATCGGTCCATTCACACCGGACATTGTTTTCACCTCATGATGAATACGCGTTCAGTCATTATTGTTACCTGGAGCTAACTAAATCAAGGGACCTAACATCAACGGACTGGACTGAGGCTCGAATGTTTCAAGTTCACCGCTCTACTAACCATTTTGCCATACACTCTATGTATACATTCATAATAAAAGAAAAGTAGTAGGTGTCTGTTATTCATCTAGAATAAGTTCTTTATTTTCAGCGAAGCAAGCTGTAACGGGGTCGGTGGTATTAATTAATAATGATGCTAAAGACCATTACAAAAAGGGCGGTAACTAGCCAAACCAACCAACTAAACATGTTATATTGTTTATAGCTGAGAATTGCTAAGCGGTTTTGCGGACTTTCCGTCAACTTCAGTGTCACTGTTAATAAAAAAAATAACATTTAAGCTTATAATAATGAGTGGAACCATGTTCATTGTTCATATTTTTCGCACTCATCTCCAGAAACTTAACGAGTCTGGCAATCGATCAAATGATAACATTTTGTTGTTGTCACCGCTGACGCTCAGTAATGCGAATTTGAAGCACTCTTGATAATTACCACAACTTCCTGGATATCTCCACCAATGAATTGATGAGTTGCTTTTCATTGCTGTATATTTCCGGGTAAGGCAGTCAGTCAGTGTGGAAGATAAGTTATTATTTAATTTTGCTCAGGAGATTTTTAAAGAATGGTCGGAAACAAAAACGTTAATGTGTTCGCCATAGAGCCTGTAGGTCTGGGGTTTGAGGCCCGGGGCGACATACCTGAGACGTTCGAATCGGCATTTTAGCAGCTGTCTCTCCAGGCATTATGGGAACAGAATGGACTGCCTGGTGTCAATAGATTGTGACTAGATAAGATATTCGTGTCAGCCTGATGTTTATCCGTGTGTAGCAACATGTTCACTTTTCTAGAGATTTTCCTTTGATATGACCGGAACTGTGTAGTAAGAGGCATACCAACCAATCTGCTTTAAAGCAGTCAGTCAGCTGATCCTTTGTAGGAAATTGCTTCTCGAACTTTCTAAGGAAATGTTCAACGATCTCTTGCCAGTCTAATTGCTTCTGTTGTTGTCCCTGTATTTCCTGTTCCAATCTTCTTAAATATATATCATATATTATCATGTTTTATTGTATATGGTCCCACAGTAAATCACTGGTTAGTGATTTATTTTCGTGCCCCCTCCCCCCGATCTTTTCCAAGTACGTTGTTCTCGATGTTGCTCATGAAAACTTTTTTATTTTTTTTACGAATGATGAAATAATAGTATTAGAATATGTTTGTTACAACTATGATAAGGTGGATATTAGGTAATTGTCGCACATAGCGTTCACGTTTACAATAGATTTCTATATTAGAACGTTGTTTTTTTCACCCAGCTACTTCTTGACACATTTTAAGGTCTTAAACCACATATACCAAACGACATGGTATATATCAGTTCACTGAAATCTGGTTCATCTGGTCTAAGAACATGTACTTTTGAAAGCTTTTGCATGTTCGGTTTGTTTTAAATCAGGCCACACTGTGAAATGGTTAAATGCAGACTGCATTTTATAATTGCCCCCACGAGCCATCAGATAAGAGACAACTGGTTGTCACAATAACCGCCATCTTGAACCGGAAGCTGATTCCATCACAAGTGACCTTGGTTATGAATACTATACTTTGGTGGTTGAGGTAGCCCTGATGCTATAGTGTCATTGTAATAAAAGAAGAGCGAAATCAATACGACAAATATTGTTATTTTGATTAAAAAAAAACCAAATACAAACTTTCACATGCCTTTATTAATAAACTGACTCATAGACCTATTGTTCTTTTATGATTAGTCATATCAATTGTCTTTCAAACTTTCCGTGAGACTATTTTAGGGACAAATAATTTATTAAGCAATCGGATTTACGAGCTGAAAAGAAAGAAAGGTTAGAGAGAACCACACCGATGTGGCAAAGCGGATCTATGATCAATTATTCATTGGAAAATTGTTGCTCGGTACCGGCATTCGATTAAATTGTACGCCCTTTGAACAAAATTTCGTTGAGATAATTAATAATTTACACAGAAAGCCTTGCAAGCATTAGAAACAATGTAATCCAGTCGCTCACACGAGAAGACGGGAAAGTTGAAAAGCCACGATGGAAAAATAACAGAATACATAGTGCATAGCAACTTCCTTACCCTCCTCCCTGAGCCCCCCCTACCCCCCCCACCCACCCCCCCAAAAAAAAACAACAAGAAAAAAAACGAAACAAAAAAACCACAACAAAAAAAAAACACAAAAAAAACAAAAAAAAAACAAAACAAACACACCCAAAAAAATCAACCACAAAAGAAAAAAAATTCATCAAATGAAGCAATTTGGAGTAGTTTCCTGACCCAAGACAATTTCCATGTGCAGCTGGCAATAATCAAACATGTAGTCACAATGACTCTTACTGCGTCGTTATCAGTTCGGCCACCGCGCTTACAAATCGGTCTCTCTGATCTTATCTTATTATTTATTGTTTTCGGAACATCATGTATGCTTGGAGAGCTAAAGTAATGTTGGAAAATGTGGGCTTTTATTTTGTTTGTTTGTTGCTGAAAACAAAACAAGCAAACATGCAAACATGATGTAGACTAAACAAACAAAGAAAGAAAACCTCCTCCGAAACCCCCCCCCCCCCCACCGCCAACACATATATCCTGCATAGACTGCTTTTTTCTATTTCATAAATTCGGTTTATCCAAGATGAAACATGAACATGAACACTTCAAATATGTATACACCGTAGCATATACACTACTTGCTTCCCTTGCCCCTTAAAAGATCACGCTTCCGAGCATCCCTTGTGTTCTAATGGCTAAGAAGAAGCCCGCTTAAAACCCCATAAAACGGCTTTCAAGTTACACAAAATGAATGGCGAAAAGGATGGATTTGTTGAGATGGTGAACGATTTCTTTGAATGCTTCTGTTCTCTGCCAGGAAAGAGGTGCTTGGTTTGAATGGCAAGCCGCTCGAGAAGATTATAGCCCCGATCTTCGCCGGAGCTAATGCCCGTGATTAAGCAAAGCTAGCAGCGTGGCGAGGGGAAAGGTGAGACACAGCCAATACAACACACGGCTGTCTGTTCGCTGGTAATAATGTACGCTGTACACTTGCGTCGGGGACGTGGCTAGAGGTGGGATGGGGTAGGGGGGGGGGGGGTTAGGGGGAAGGCGGGGGAGGGGTAGGGGTGGGGGCAAGGGGGGAAGGGGCAGGGGGGGGAGGGGGTAAGGGGAGATGGGTTGGGAGTGGGAATAAGGGAGGGGGTGGGAGGGGGAAGGAAGGAGGGGTACGAGAGGGGGGGGGGCAATGCCAGAATGAGCAACCCGTGTTCATTGATTTACCAACAGTTCAAACCATCCTATTGGCAACAGATAGACAGGCTCAATAATAGTAATAATATTATGCATCTTTTCCCCATGTTCAAAGATGTAAATAATGTCGATCGATGGAAATAAAATGTTATAAGAGATAGAAGACAGTGGATAGTATATGAGAGAGGGGGGAGAGAGAGAGGGAGAGAGAGGGAGAGAGAGGGAGAGAGAGGGAGATAGAGAGAGAGAGGGAGAGAGAGAGGGAGAGAGAGAGGGAGAGAGAGAGAAGTACTTTTTTATTTCTTTAATAGTAATCCTCCTTGCATTATGACATGAGTCAGCCAGTGTTGTTTTGACCGCGTCTACTAACCAGGAAAATGGTAACAGTAACAGTAACAGCAAGAAACTATGTCAAAACAGCTCATAGCTGTCTGTTGGGTTCAAATTACTCTATGACTCAGCCGAAATAACGTCAATTCAATGGATTGGGTTATATTGTGGAACTCTTTGATACAAAATATAAGGGAATTTTTATCCAGGTCTGCCACTCTCAGTGTGTCTTATGTCCCTCAGTCACGTACCAGAATTTTATCTGCCAACATCAGCTGGAATCCTGTCTTTTTATTATACAGTCTTTTGAAAACCACGTCCGTTTCTTTCTCAAATATATTTAGTTTAACATCTTACATCTTATTAAGAAGTTAATATTTTAATTGCAGAGGAAGACAAGCGAGATAGTTTCGAAGAAAAACACACAGCAATAGGTAAAAGGGCAAGAGGCGATCGCAAATTGTCGGTTCTTACCATCTAAATTAGGTATTTCTTTAGGAAGAAAAAACTTGTTGAAATTTCCACTTGACTTATTACAGGGTTGAAAAAGTACTCTGTCAAAGAACAGAATCCTGTGCAATTCCACGCATTTTAAAAAAGTTTTAATGTGTGCACTCATAAAATTTGCATGCATATATTATAACTCACAATGATAATAGAAGCATCTACTAATTAAATAAACAAAACGATTATTTATTTTAAGGGCATAAATTATAATTTGTCTTTCTCACAGGCGGCGTAATATGGAACTTTTTTACATAATTCATCATCAGTATTGTAATGTATTTTGTGTCCGTGCACAATGGAACACTCGCGACTGGCTTCGTAGTTCAACCAAGATAGAACATCTGCTGCAGATAACCGGTAATTTGCTAGTCCGCATCCCAGCAGCGTCATAAGTAATATTATGTTATCCCTTTCACTGCTTACATTATCCCAAACTACTTACTGGACACATCAACGTCTTTATGTTTTGCATGTTCTCATACCAGATAAATCAGATTTCACTGAACTGACATGCCAAAAGCCGGAAAAGCAAATCTTCTGTTTTCTGTAGTTGTTAGAAAGCGGACTGGTTGGCCTATGAATAATTTAAAGATAAGGGGGAATAATTGACACGCCATAGTATCGAACAAAGAAATGACTTGAAAAGTTGAACTGGCATGAACATGGGCAGAAAAGACCGAATGCTTGCTAATGCTTGGTTTTTGACAATCCACACTTGTATCATTCCCTTAAATACAATCGTCTTATCCCTTTATACTTAAAGAAATACAAATAAATCAGTAACGAAATAAATAAATAAAATCCTATCGGATCATTGGTTGTATTGTCTTTTTGGCATGTGCAGAGCCTCACAGACAAAGACATAATAAAGCGATTGTGGTTTTTCTGTGTTGTTTTCTTGGACCGGACTTTATATTTGGGATTTGAATTCACTTGGTCACCGTGGCTTTGCGTCATCGGTCCTTTCATGATAGATACGATAAGATAAGATACTGTTAAATAAGATCGAATAGGATGATATAACTTTATTGATCCCTCATCAGGGAAAGTATTATTATTATTATTTTTGTGGGTGATCTGTGTAAGGTTGCGTGGGCACCAACGCCTATATTTATTTTATTCTGTTTTACCCATTAAAATATATTTTTCCGTCTTTCTTCATGGAGGCATGACATACGTGCAATTTCCACTTTACACACCGGGAAAAATCATACACACAAACATGTATCGGTGTAGAAAATAAAAGAAGAAATGTAAAGACGTGTCATGTACTAAAATAAAACAGTGGACACTGAAGAATAAAAACCCTTAGATAAGACTAAGACTCGTTCTTCAAATGGCAAAAATTACTCGTCAGTTCGTAAAAACCCTCTTTTATCTTTTGTAAAAGAGTTTGAATCCTTTCTTTTTAATAAAGTCGTACACCAGTATTTCCCCAAGGCATCACACTTTGGGGAAACAGATCTTTGTGGAAAAATCAAGCTGAAGGAAAACACTTGAAAACTCTAAAATTGAAGTGCTCGATTAGGCAGCCACCATCCTTCTATTGGAGACATGCTGAATTCATAATCACTTTATCACTCTCCGATGCTGTTTTTGAAAGGGATGACCAAAAAACGTGTTATCCGCTCCCCCACGTCGTCATTTAGGGCTTGAATGAGCAAAGCCTACAGGCAAACATTGGCCAATTTCTGAGGACAGCGCGCAGGGTTTGGTATCCAGTAATCTGGTCCTCATGTCTGCTGCATTAGTCCCTGAGAGGGCACGGCACTCATTGCTCCATGGCTGCTTCCGCCATTTTGACCGCCTCCATCTCTCCTAGCCTCATCTCACGGTATAAGAGGCAGTTGGTTGGGAGAGCCATCAAAAACTTTAATGAAGAAGTTGCCAGATTTTTTGTTAGAAATAGTAGCGTAGATTTATTATTTCGTTGTCATTATACCATCCCATGTTTGTTGTTAGTTCATACTTTGTGACATTCATTCATCTTTTTTATACAGGTTTCGAAAGTCACTTTGATGTTTTAGAAGGCAATTATTTTCTTCCATATAAAACCATTTTGCATGTTATCATATCATCAGGATGACACACAGATCACGGCACTCTGTCTGATTTGTTCCTTTAAGAACCCTTGTTGATCTAGATTGACCCTTTCACAGCGGGATCCAATTCTAACGAAACAGAATATTCAAAATCTTGAAAAATGACGCGTTATTATATCAGATAAATAAAATATAAATATATATATATATATATATAGAGAGAAAGAGACAGAGAGAGAGAGAGAGAGAAAGAAACAGAGAGAGAGAGAGAGAGAGAGAGAGAGAGAAAGAAACAGAGAGAGAGAGAGAGAGAGATAGAGAGAAAGAAAGACAGAAAGAGAGAGAGAGATAGAGAGAGAGCGAGTGCGAGAGAAAGAGAGAAGAGAGACAGACAGACAGAGCTTGGAGAGTCTATTAGGGAGAAAGATTATATCATGACAGCGCAGGCGCCAGTAATAGGAATCAGGTCGATAACTGTGGTAGGGTTAATTCTTGCATCGAGAGGTTAGCTTGGTGTGATAGGGTTAAGGGCTCGGCGTCGTCACCGACTCATTTGTCTCTCGGGCCGGGGGAAGTTTGGGGCTGGGACGAGGCAGGGCTACTTGGGACAACCCGATGATCAAGTGTGGATTCGGTGGAGTAGAAACTGTAACTTGCCTATCTAACGCTATCGCTTCATTAGCTTCCGCTGGCCTTCGTGTTAGGAACATTCACAAACACACACAATGCACGCTACAATAAAATAAAGTTGAGATGTATATACAAGCCTTTAAAAAAAACCCAATTCTTTATGTACCCCTAAATTCCGCGTAATGTTTGACCTTTGAACCACACCAAACTTTACCAATAAATATTCGTCCAGGAGTTAATTTGTTTTTAAAAAGAAACTTTTGAAAATGACCAAAAAGCGTCTGTCTTAGAACCAATGGGCAGGGGATTCTATACCCGATTTGGTCATATCTAAGACTTTCATATCTGGCATTTCAGCAGGTGTCTCGCCGAGAGCTTGGCATTATGTTATGGGAATGGTGCTAGGTCAGTTTACTGTCACAGGATAAAATGTTCTGAACCCTTTGATTATCCTTGTGTCGCTGAACGATAGGCCTATCTAAAAAGTTCCGCCTTTGGCAGGCAAAAATAAACCGGAATACACCTAATTTTTTCATCTTTTCTTTGTATCTAACTTGAGAAAATATGACCAGATAGATTTGTGTTTGAAGAAACGTTTTGCATTGAATTGATAACTCTAAAAAGAACACACACACACATACACATAAAGAGAAAACTGTTGTACATTATTTTTCATTCCATTTGAGATTATAAGCTAGGAAATAGGCACCTGGACGCAACAGAAACATTGGGTAAAAGTGCAAGAATAAAACCGGAGACATATATTTCCATCTTCTCTTTGTATTTTAACTTGACATATGACCAAAGAGAGTTGTGTTCGAAGAAACATTTTGTATTGAGTGGATACTTCTAAAAATAAATAAAAATAAACAATCGTCTACATTATTTTTCATCCATTTGAGATTGTAAGCTAGGAAATAGAGACCTGAATCCAACAGAGACTTTAGGTAAAAGTGCAAGATAAATACACGCTCTACTTGGTCATTCCACGGGGATGAAGAGCTGGGAGTGGATTGCGTGTTTACAGACATTCAGAACGGATACGGAAAAATGTGAGGGACAGGCTGCCAACACGCCTTTGAAGCTCTATTAGGGCACCGACAAATCGCGATATTGTGTATTCACTCATTAAAGCAAAAAGTCATAAATGGGGAAAGGGGCAAATACAATAATGCCAGCGAACAGAGATTGGCATCTGTACCTTGTATGGTTAGGCCTCTCTCAACTATCGGGTCTGTAGAAGCAATGGAAAGTTTACTTTTATAGTAGATTTCCGTTACACGCACAAATATTACACATCTGTGACGGCTGCTTTCTTTTCTATAGATAATCAATTGTTTGACGTTTGCATAGTGTATCTAGCTACACAGGGACAACATTTTAAGGTAACTCTGCTGTTATAAGACCATTCAATAAGTAACCTTTCGTATCATGGAAAATCATAATCTTCGTCAGAAATGGACTTAGGAGCATAGGAAAGTCCTGTTATTGTTTCTACCAAAATATATTAAGTTTGTCCCCACCTTGACCCCTTCCAAGGGCCTTTGTGCCGTTATTGTTTAACCATTCAAACACGCGCTACAAACATATTTGCTTGTACGAAAACGTAAGAATGAGAAGAAGGGATGGTTGAAAGGGTATGAGGGACGGGGTTTGTAGAGGGAGAGAGAGAGAGGGGGGGGGAGAGAAAAAGAAAGAGACATAGAGAGAAAGAGAAAGAGAGTAGATATAGAGCTAGAGATAGCCAAAGATAGATAGGGATATAGAGATAGAGATAACCAAAGAGAGAGATATAGAGATAGAGAGAGCGGAAGAGAGATAGAGATATAGAGATATCCAAAGAGAGATAGAGATAGCCAAGGAGAGAGCGATAGATCAATATATATGGAGATATCATTATAGTTAGATACGTGAACAGAGTAATTTCACGAGAGGACAAATAAAGATGATCATATATTATATAATAGATCATATAATACCGGTTTTATATCTATCTCAGCACCGTATGTGGCACCATATCCAATGAACTTAAATGACGCTACCAAACTTGGTGTGCACAAAATGCAAAAGAAGGATGGTGGCCAACAACATACTCCTCAATGCCATCAAAGATTCAGCATGGTGGGCTGATCTCATGTTTGCCTTCATCAAAAGTGTTTCTCCTGGCCCTGTAACTATTCATTTCATGTTCGATGACATGGACGTATCTCATGTCGTCACACTGCTCAATTGGTATCCGACATAGAGCTTGGCTTGATTCAGTTGTACAGTGTGAAAAAAAGAAGAAAAAAAAAGAAAAAAAGAAGAAAAAAAAAAAAGAAAAAAGAAAAAATAAGAAGAAAAAAAAAGAAAAAAAAAGGACGCTGTCACAGAAACACAAACAGTTCTTTGAATGGCTCAAAATTAGGCAGCATTCCGTAGGAATTATTTTTAAAATGTTCGTTGTTGTTGTTTTGTTTTTGCACTAAGGAATTGATCCGTGAAACTCTCAGTTCTACATTATAGCGGACTATGAAAATGAAAACCAAGATGAACTAAAAGCTTTATATTTATATTTAATGCAGAATTCAAGAGGTGGACAGCAAAAAAAAAAAAATCCAACCCCCCCCCCCCCCCAAGAAACAAAACAAAAATAACCTCCATGTCTGTCTTGATCGTGTTATCTGTTCTTAACATATCGTATCCTACATCATAATGCTATCTCATGTGGTATCATAGATGATCTTATCTTATCTTATCTTATATCCCATTTCACCTTATCCTTAGTATTATCCTATTCTTTCATATTGAGCACATCCACCACTTTCCAGTAATTGCAAGCTTTATACTCCATTATTGTTAAATCCCTGCGTTCGCTTTATGAATATGAGGCTTTTCGTTTTAAATTAATTTTGGCGGAATGATATATATATGTATATATATATATAAATGCTTATTACGTCATTAATTTTTTCAGTCCCACCATATCCATAAAACCTTTGGAGCCCCTTTTTAAAAAAACCAATTCCTATATTGTTTACGTTTAACCTTACACCCACTTCCCCCACCCCCCAAAGAAGAAAAAACCCCGAGAACTTCGAACTGCTGTATTTTTTATACCCGTGCCTTACTTGATCAAATTGTGACCAGAAAAATGATACAAGATTGCCCGTGTTATTTTGTCCCAGGCGGACGGCCCTTGTCTCGATGGCAGCACACGTATCTGCTCGGACTTTATTAAATTAAAGATCTGCACGCACTGCGTTTTTCGCTCATTAGGTGATTAGGAAAGAATATAATCGCTGTCCTGGCGGGCGACGGAATTGGCTACACATTTATTGTCCGTGCCAGGCTTGGAGGCCTCATGCCGCTGTTTCGTCCTCACTACAATCACAATTTAGTTATCTTGGTTGTGTCTATTTAATGCTTTTTAAAAACATTCAACAAAAATTAAGTCACACCAAAGGTATTCAGATTAGTTAACGTCCTATCACACATAGATGAATTTTTGGCTTACTCGAATATCTTACCCATTCGCAGTGTACTTACGTCGGGATGGAAAATAAATTGTGTGGCTATTTCGTTTGTTTGTTTTGTTTGTTTATTGCAAGTTTAAAGGCGCCACGACACACGAGGGTCATAGAGGCGCCTGCAAACAGACTTTTGCAAACACTTTTTTTTCTTCGTTCTGTGTTTTTAGCCTTCAGAGCATTAGTAATATTTTAAAACAAAAATTCAACTATACAATAATGATAAAATTCTAAATGTAAATATAATTATAAAAATATGGTTATTTCAACGATGCAAGACCAAAATGTCTTCTTCCTAAATGTAGTGAAAGACTCAGCAGAATGGGATAATCACCTATTTAGGTTTGTCTTAGTCCACGGTTTTTTTTTCTCCTGGCTCTGTGATTGGTTATGTTTAGCTTCAGGGACACATCACGTCCCACTGTTCCATTTAAAACCATACATATTGGCCACGACATTGCACAATGCGATATCAAGGGACGGAAAACAAACTAAAGAATCATGATGTCATTATTGTCCTAATCGTTATTCTTCTTCTTTTATCATCATGATCAACATGATTTCTATTTTAATTTCATTATCTTTATTGTCATTATTAGCATCATTGCATTTCTTACCATTGTTATCTATAACGTATTCAATATTGTTCATTTGATTGTTTATTTGCAGTGTCCAGTCGGTCAGGCGATATCAAGCTGGACACATCACCAGTGACGATCTGGGTCGTGACCGGAAACGGCGCAACTCTGCCATGCGCAGCCAACCCGGAAGTTGTGGTGAAAAACGAGCCCAGCGATCTAAAAGTAAGCTTCAAGCATAGGGTATCTATATTGGCACGGCTTGTTTGATATTGTTAAAAACTTCGTAATATTTTAATTGCCAACGTTTCTTTTTCAATATTTTTATCAATATTTTAGGTTATATATATACTAATATTTAGAGGGAAAGGGGTAAAAATTGGGGTTAATAAATCTTTAACTGACATTGCTGGTTCTGATGTTGTTATTTCTAATAGACCTGTTATACATACATACATACATACACACACACACATACATACATACATACATACATACATACATACATACATACATACAT
>JAUEKZ010223064.1:0-18260 GCA_031471865.1 Melibe leonina
ATCTTACTTACCCCTGGGCGCTTATATGACCATAGCAGTTGCAAGTGCCCTAAAACTCTCAACAAACAACAAACAAAGGAAAATGTGTGTCCCCAATTTTCAGGTTGTTTAAAGCACAGAAATCTGCAAACAACTAGTTTACCTCACCAATGCCCTCCTGACCCATCTCTCTTTCTAAACATTTTTTGCTTCCTCCTACTTTCCGTTCGTGTCACCTTTCATTATCATCATATACAAGGCCAGGGTCTTATCTATGAAAGTTTAAAATTGTTCACATTAATTATCAGCTTCTCATAAAAACAAGCCAGCACAAAATGTCCCCCACTACTGTCTTCCCCTGCCGCAATGATGGATCAAATTATAATGTGTTAAAGCCCTTGTGGAAAAACGCATTCCTGACTGATGTCATAACCCTTTCACGGCAAGCCCAATTGAATTATAAACAAAATCTTCAAAATGTATGTGTTCTTATACCAGATAAATCAGATTTCAGTGAACATGCGTCAGTTCACTGAAATCTGATTTATCTGGTATAAGAACAGGCAAGTTTTTTGAGGATTTTGGTGGCCTTAGCAGTCAATACATGAAAAGGAAGTAAACTAACAAATAAAAAAAATTAACAAATTCTACCTTTGACAGGTTCTCATAATCCAGTCTTCTTCTAACTCTTATATCTCCAGAGGATGAAATTGAAAATGTGGTCTCATCCTCAAAAAAATAGTTCAGGCCCAATTCTTGATCAACTGGAAATTATCAGAAAGAAGAAAGTCTATCCAATTCATCAGACATATTATTGAAATAAAAACATATCAATCCAATTGTTTTGGATTCTTCGGTTATGATGATTCTTCTAAAACAAGACAAAGATATTATAAAATATATGTCAACATGTAATAAAATGTGTTATAAATTAACTCAAGGATAAAGAAGCATTAAAAAATTTAACAAATTAAAAACAAGAATGATTTTTTTCAACCTCGCAAGTATCCAGCTAAAATAATTTAATATTTATAATGAATGATTATGATAATAACAGTAAAGTACATTCATAATTAAAAAAGGGTGCCAGTAAATATATGTTTCTTAGCAATTCTGTCTCAAAGTTTTGCAATAAAAAACACACTGATTATTACTAAAAAAGAGAAAATCGAAAAAATGAAATACTTGAGTCGTCATCCCTTGCTGTGACTGAAAATAGAAGATCATCAACGCTGGCAGATTCTGGAACACTGTGATTGTAATGGCTGTGATCAAAGCTTGGTGGGTTGTCATTAACGTCTAGCACACTCACATCAATATATCTGATAACTATCATAAAACATGGGGGAAAAAACCAGACATGATTTAATACTTTATTGAAGGGGATGGATATGACACCTTAAGTCACCTCGTTACAATTTTACTCTTGTAGCCAATAATGAGCTTTTTTTTATCAAGCTGTGACTGTAACAACCATTAAGAATGCACTGCAAACCAAATACTTCAACAAAGTATGGATCATCGACTGTAAATCGATAGAGAATGTCAATATATGAAAAAGAGAAAAAAACAACAACAAAAGAACCTCATCCATTTTGAAGCATGCAAATTACCTGCAACTGAACTCAAAGAGTTTTTAAAAGAGGTAAAAGGAAGAGCCAATGATAAATAATATATTTAAGAAAGATATTAATTGGAGAGTAAAACTCGAAAGCTGCCCAAGTGTGCTTGAACCCTTGACCTGCCACAACACTCTGTTTAGCCATCAGAAGAAGACAGAATACACTCTCTGCCACCAGTAAGCTAAATTTTTCACAACAAATTTACAAGAAGCCATTGCTTGTTTCTGTGAACCATTAATAGATAAAGAAAAAAAGAGAAAGAAAAACACGAAAAGACCTGAAATACAAAAAAAATCATTGCAGATTCAATAATTTGAATCAATTATATTTCAGTTTAACTCAGTACCCTTAAAACTTCTATGCGATTCAGCAATTACTCACTGATTTGCAGCCATTTTTAAAAGACACAGAAATTTTATTACAACAAGAAGGAGCAACTCCTCACTGGTGATGTGATGCTAGAAAAGGCATTTCATAAAGAGGGGATATGAAGAAATGGATTTATTGCCTGGCCTGCCCTATCACCAGACTTTTTCCTTCAGGATATATCAAAGACAGAGGTTTCTCTCCATTGATATGAGTTATAAAAAAAAAAAAGTAGACTTGCATAGGAGAACATCTGTGACACTTTAGATGCTGATGAACACATTGTTCGTTTTACAAGAAATGCATGTGTCAACTAATAATCTGTAACTATGATTTTCATGAAACATGTATTTTCCATTAAATAAACATATTTTATATTGTATTGGCTTTCATCACGGAGCCAGTGAAGATATTATGATAAATGGTCAATTCCAGATTCATCTCTTTTTTTTTTCTAAACCTAACCTACCTTGGTTTTCATCATCAGAAGCTGTAACTTCCAAGTGAAACACATCTTTTGCTTCCCTGTCAAACGTGGCATTTGTAACAATCTGGGCATGGTTACTGTCAATGGCAGAAACACTAAAAGATTGTAAATCTTTTGTACGCAGTACAAATTTGATCTGGTTAAAAATAAATAACAAATTACTGAATTAATCATTTTCAAACCACTTTTTATGAAAACGTCAGAGAAGGCTTACATTCTATAGCAAATTAAAGTTATTTCAAATCATCATGAATTTATGAAAATTTTGCATACAAATATTTTAATCTTTTTTCTTAAGGAAAAGTAATCTGCAAAATTGTAGGTTGGATAGAAAATGCTGTACATATTATATTCAAATGATTGTCAGGCTTCATTAGGAAATTGCCAAATAATAAAATATGTAGAAGACAAAGCCATACTTGGGCATATCATCTGAAAAGACAACAAAACTAGTTACTCTCAGCAGATAGACATATTAAAATTTGTTGAATGGTGCTAGCAAAACTATCTAGAACTCAACACATCAAAACTCTTAGTAACAACGTGAACTTTTGGAAACACACTGACAGCATTTGTAAAAAGATATACCAAAGATTGTACATCCTCAGAAAACTTTTATCCTTTGACATCAGCAAAAAGACCATTCTGTAAATCTACAACAAGCTCATCGTGTCATTACTTCTGGCATTACAGTAAGGTATAGTGGATGCAATGTAAAAGAAAAAGCAAAGATGACCCAACTCAACAAGGAATCGAGCAAAATAACAAATAGCCTCCATCCAAAACAGTATTAATGATCTCCACAAAAAGCAACTTATCAATATCAAAAAAGCCTTTTCAATCATCAACAAAACTACTTTTTTACCTTCCGCAATTAAATCTGCAAATGCCCAAGATCTTCAGGAATGAGAGGAAAAGAAAGCAAGGAAGAGAGAGAGAGAGAGAGTCAAAAACAGAGAGAGAGGGGGGAGGAGAAAAAGATAGTGTGTATGGTTGAGTGTGTGTGAGTGAGAGAGTGAGTGAGAGAGAGAGAGAGAGAGAGAGAGAGAGAGAGAGAGAGAGAGGAAGAATAATGCTGAGAAAATTGGTGCTAATAGTGAAAAAACTTATTAGGTTGAAGTTGGTAATAACGGAAATGATGTCAAAGGTGAAGGATTGGTAATATTTATAAGATAACCATGGCTAAGGTAGGATGGCACAAAAAGGGTATGATAAAAATGTAGTGTGGATGGTAGTGAGGAAGTTTATACTTGTTTTTTATCATTTGTCAATATATGTGATGTATCTCTAATACTACATGTGGGAATATTTGGATTAACATTGATTTGTAAGCAATTGAAAAATTGCCACTATTTGAGGACAATAAAGAATTGTTATGATTAAAAGGCTCTCAAATAGGGGCCAACTTTTTTTTTGGAGACATGTGATCTTATATCCTGGTGTATGTGATCCTTTATCCTGGTATATACAAGGAATTTTTACACTTTGTTAGACTAATAAACAGCATGAAAGGACATTTACTAAAACATACATTTTTAAACTCAGGTGTTTGATCCTCATCAATTACTTGAACCAGAGCAACTGATTGTCTTGAAGTAGAGCTCTCTATAACTGATCCTTTGTATCTTCCATCATCAGCCAAGCCAAAAAATATGGGACGTTCATTGTTCTCATCTTTTATATTGATTGTTACATACAATTTATCTGGAAGGCTTCCCTCATTGAAATCCTGCAGAAAAATTATACATTTACTGTGTACACATCAGCAACATAAACTTAACTATCTAGAGCTTGTCAAAAAAACACCTCTTTGGGTAAATAGAAAGATGCTTAACAGCTATCTGTGTAAAAGTACAATTTGATTATGCTGAAGAATATTAATTCAAATTGAAAATAGAAATACACCACCAAATGAATTATGACGGGTCAGTCCAACCAGTAGATAAGGTATTTATTTTGAGTTAAGAAAAGTACATTTTGTAAAATGAGTATACTGATCAAATTACTGTCAGGAAAAAAAATATTGTTCGAGTGGAAAGTTGGAAAACAAGATAGTAAGATGAGGCAAAAAAAGAGAGATCTTTTGCATTTTTGTCATATAAGACTTATATGCCTATTTTGTTTGTTTTGTTTTCCTCCTCTGAATAATGCATACTGCAGTGTTGGGGCCCACCTTTGGTTACAAATGGAGCATGTGGTATATCCCTACAGCCAACATAGCTAAGAGAGAAATTTTGGCTCAAGATAAAAGCAAGCAGGTGAGCAGCCTACTGTGCTGAGTCCATGATGGATCAAGACCTTTTTTCTGTCTTGTTTCTAGGCTAATACAAATTAAATTTTTTGAAAATTTAATCTTGTGCATACAAAATATTACAAATATACTTTAAGAATGTGGTTAAAACTCCCTGATTTTATTTTTCATGAAACAAGGATATACAACACTCCAAGGTCACAAAATCTTTTTTAAAAAGTCATTGGTTGGTCAGAAAGCTAGACATTTAAAAAATATATATTTTTATATTTTTAACAATACAAACATTTTCTCAGAGTTGACATTTTCATTTCTAAGTCAAAAATAAGTACAACTTTTCAAATGCTCTAAATTAATTGTAAAAAAGCAGTAGATATAATAATAGGCCTACTCTAGTTCTAGCAGACATCCTGAAGTTTTTACCTTGCAGACAATCACAATATCAAATTTGTTTTTCTTATTGTAGTCAAACGTTTGTGATGTGACTAGATGCATTGTGGTGTTATCCACTTTTTGTGAAAAAAACTCTCTGGATGATTCTCTGATTGAGGCTGCAGCATCATATACAATGAATTCCAATTTTGGGTTTTCAGCATTTGGGAGGCAAGTGAAGTTGGAAATTTTGGAGTGAGAAGCCAGTGTCTCAGGCACAAACAGATTCACTTTTGTATCATTATCAATGATCCATCTGGTGAATACAAATTTGATATAAATATAGATTAGTTCTATCACATCTGACTATTTAACCATTTATTCCCCTACCAACTCACAATAAGATTGTAAGTTAGGGTACACCACATCTTTTAATGCTATTATTTTAGCTTTAAATCAATCAGTCTTGTTGGTCCTTTTTTTAACCACAAAAATGATATCATTCATGCATGAAGTTTTGAAATACTTCATAGTGGCCAAATCAGAGTAATTTCTAAACTATAAGATGTCATTTGGAATGTTAATATTTGGAAGAAGCTAACCTACAAGTTTTCTCCTGTGATCCTGTGTTTATCCCCTAGGCTTTCTCAGCAATGAGCTTCCTGATTAACTGTCTATTTGACTTCACAGAGCAAAGAAGATATCATACTAGACCTTGTTCAAAAAGTAGGTTAATTGATTCTTTCAAGACAAAATTGTTGTGATTATTTCACAGGAGTTCTGGAAGACGGTTTTATATGAAAAATTTCTTAGAAGGTACAAGTACCTTTAGAAAGGCTGGCAAAAAATCATGTCAAGCATCAATGATATTAGACACAAAATCAGTGGTTATGGAGAGAGTTTAAATGCCCAATGTCAAGTAAAAAAAAAAAATCAAGATCCTTGGCTATGTGCATTTGGGTAAGTCACTTTACCACACTTATATTTTGGTTGCCCCAATCTTCCTTTCAAACATGCCAAAAAGACATGTTTCCCTTTGGGCACACAGAAATGGATTTTCACTTTTATCTTGTGGCCTTTTATTTTGATTGAAAAATATCTAACTTTTGATAGTGTATCTTACTTTTGATAATGTAATTGTTGCCTATTTTGTTTTAGCTTGAACTCAGCAAATACAGATAAATGGCTTCAAAAACGCATTATGATAAAAAAATGATAAAATACCTTGGTGATGATACATTCCCTGAGTCTATTTTTATTTCGAGTGTTGCATGGTTACTTAGAGGTTTAGGAACGCCTTGATCTGAAGCAGTTATGGACAATTCATAACTTGTTATCTGTAGATATATTAAAATATAAAAGCATTTTTGATAATCAAAGATTGCAACATGTTTTAAGATGTAAAACCACGATCCAGAAAAAATTACTTGTGAAGAACTGTGAAAGTAAACAAGACAAAAGAACCACTGCTTGTTAACTTCAGACTCAAAAGATCTAGTCTTTATCTTTATAAAGGAATAAGATTGATCTCTTATCTGATAAAAAAAAAGTACTATCATTTCTCTCCCTCAAATGTTATTATCAATTATCACCCATGTTTTGTTCTTATTTTTTGGGGGGTGGGATGTAGTCTTTCTCCCCTTAATACTACATCATGCAGTTGCAGGGCCCGGCTCTATGTCTGGTTACAAAGTGAGCAATGGAGCATTTAAAACATCCTTGCAATGCAACCAAACATAACCAATCACAGAGTCAGGAAAGAAGCTTTGAATCAAAACAAAAGGAAGCTAGTGATTAGCCCTCACTGCTGAGTCATTGGTAGTGCTTAGGAGTAGGACATTTTTGGCCTTGCTCCTTTTAATTAGCCACGCTAACATTTTCTTTTGTCTATGTGTTGTCTTCTCATTAAAATCCAATGAGAAGTTTATACCACACTGGCATCAAAATATCATAATTTTGAAAATAAAAGAAATGTTCTTTGAAACCAGCAATATTTCAAATGTAGCTTCTACAGTGTTAAGTAAAGAAATGACATTATGTGTTATCTCTGGATATGAAATCAAATAGATTTTTTTTCTAAAACCTAAACAACAACTAAATCATTCCATAATCATTACTATGAAAGAAGTGTAACCTTATTACAATACTCTTAGATATATGAAGATTCAGGTTATGTATTACATACTGTTTGATCAAGTTGCCATCTGAGTGTAATAATACCAGTGGTTTCATTCATGTGGAAAGTGTCTGCTCCTGGTCCACTCATTTGATACTTTATATCAGCATTTACACCAAAGTCATCATCTGTTGCTTTCATCTGGCGAACCACCTGTTGATGAAGATTTTTTTTAAATTTTATAATATATATCTAACTTGTTATAACTATCTTAAAAATAGTTCTAGTATTTTTGAAGATATTTCCTCCAGCCAACCACCCATCCACCAATCCTTCCGTTCATAAAATATGACAAGATAAATATATTATAGTTGAAAAATGCTCATTTTAAGATTTTATGAATTCACCTTTAAGAATACCGCCTAATTGACTTACTTTCCCTGGTTGGCTTGAAATAGAAATTTTTTCAGTATATTGTTGCTGAGCAAACATTGGTGTGTGGTCATTGATATCTTCAATCTTAATACGGAAAGCACACCATCCTTGCATCAGTGGCACATTGCCAGGATTTTTCCCATTAACTGTTACCTGTTTTGTATGATAAAAGAAATGACATTTCAAATGTTAACTTGAAACCCAAAGATAAATCATTTTTAATGCATCATCTACAACTTACATTGTTCAAAAAAAAATATATCGAGCTTCATTTTCAGAACAGAACTAATCCCAAATACAAACCTCTGAATTTTAACAATAAGAAAATAAAATTAGAACTTACGTATGATATGCACAAGACATAGGAAACAAAGAAATCAGCTAAAGCTACCAGTTATGTTAAGAAGACAAAAAGGTCAACTTTCATTGCATATCTGATATCCTTTAAGGATTTATAAAAACAATTGTGAGTGCAAACCAAAAGTAACTTTATCAAAGATGTAAGGGAAAAGAAAACAATTCCACCTCTTATGCGTTCTCACCGTAATATAGGGGTGGCCATCATCACCATGTTTCCTCGCGATGTCTCTAATGACTGTGATATTCCCACTGTCTTGATCAATATCAAAAAAGTTTCCTCCTTGATGAAGAGAATAAATTATCTGTCCACTCTCTCCTTCATCTTGATCTACGGCTACTACCTGCAGATATAGAATTCATGACAACTCATATTCATGACAAATTTTCTTGCTATTGAGAGAACACATGTCTTCTACCAAAACAGCTGAGGTATTTTGAAGGCCTGAAATCATTGGTTTAATTTGCTCAACACTAACTCAAAATATTTGATTTGCATTGATGAGTGTTCAAAGTTCCAAGCATATATTTAAAAATTGTTGCATTGACAGTTTAAATACTTAACATACTAAAAAATAAATACAACAGTTTGGGATTGTGTAAAATTTGAAAACCATCAGATCCTTTTTTTGTACTTTTTGTGCTTGGTCTAGGAAGGGGGTGTAAGTTCTTATGGCCCTTGGACCCCGAGCTCATCTTCCTGTTTTTGTAGCATGAAGCGGACAAATGACAATAGTTGTCACTCTCTGGATAGGACGCTGGTCTATCGCAGATTACTTTCCCCAACCCAAATTGTGTATTGGTACCCATTTTACCCTGGGTGGGATGAGGAAATTAGAGTAAATTTCCTTGGCCAAGGAAAAACCGAAGTGCCACTGATAGGAATCAAACCCGGTACCCCCGGGTTCTGTGCTGCGTCGTTATCAGTTTGGCCACTGCGCCTGCCAGGAAGGGGATGTAGCCCAGAGATAGGACTTCAGGGTTGAGTGGGTTGACTTTTTCTAAGAGTGAATAATATTATATGGAATGGCGATGATGATGCAATGCTGCTAACCTGATAAACGTGCGTTCCATTAGGTGAAAGCTCCTTTACTGATACATTCATGTCATAATCAACACATTGTGTAAAATTTGGCTTGTTAGAGTTGATGACTTCAATATTGACAACCAATGTAGCTGTAGATGTGAGTTTTTTCCCCAAATCATTACAGCAACTCCCATCATCCACAGCCAAAATAGTTAATTCAAATTTATTAGAATCATCAGGCACCCTTTGAGTAGTTTTGATCATACCAGTATCTCGATTGATGGAAAAAATATAATTGCTTTGCTTCATCTCTGAAAAAAACAATTGGATCGTTGGTAGATAATTTTTACAAAAATCGACTTGATTTAGGCAGGCTTTAGTAAATAACAACATTTGTTTCATTTTGAAAGATGGAGAAAAAGACAAAATTAAGATTTATCTATGAGGACAGTTATCAAGATTGCCATTGTTAATCATATAAGAAACTATTAAGTTCATAGCAAAAGGGTTTTCTCTAGAAAAACAGTTCTTATAAATGGAAAAAGTTAGGCATTGAAAAATTTAAATAGATTGAACAGCGCTTTCTCCTGAACAGATTCAACCATTGATTTTATTAAAATATCCGTCATCATTGTAGTTCAGTCATTCTCTTACCTGGAAAGGCAAAGTGAATATTGTCACCATCAATATCAGATGCTTGGACTACAGTTAAAACAAATCCTTGGTGAACTGTCTTTATCATTTTGATGGTACTGATGGATAAATGAAAAGGGGAAAAAATGAAAATTCCAATCACAGGATTATCAGTGCCAGTTCCTATTCTAACATGAAATGACAAAATGCCATAGATGGTCTTGGGGGAATATTTTATTAATTTTGTTTTTGATTGAACACGTACTTCATCCTCTATCTTGTAAGCCAATCATGAAAAAAATCTAAAGAGCCTGACTTAAATTATCATGATTTTAATCATTCAATTAAAAACGCCATATAAAGCAAGTGAGCTACTGAGAAAACACCTTTTAAATGCCCTGCATTCCTTGCACACCTGCCGGCATAGTCGGTTACAGACAAAACACTTTATAAATGCTGAAGAAGAGCTTTTTGCTCTAATTCACCATATGTGTGAAGAGGTAAAAGCCTTTGGAATCCTTAAGAGAAGTTTTTTGTCTCAACTCATCCATCAAAATTTAAACTGAAATATCTTTAGACAAAAACATGATTTACTAAAATCTACATTTCAGCTGTAAGGCCATTTCATGTTACTTTTAGTAGAGCATCAGTCCCAATACTGGGAGTGGTTCAAATTCCAGCTGCATCATATATAAGATGTTTAAAGTAGCATTCAAATTCTGTCTTGGCATTATGCAAACAGTGCTAACACTGATTGGTCGGATCTTAGTATACTGTGACTGGCTACAATATTCAAGTGAGCTTTTTCTTTATTTCTATTGCCTTTGATATATTCTGAAATTAAACTCAACTTAATTTTTTGTGGCATTTTTGGTTACACATCTATCTTGACTCTTATAATTCCATAAAATGACCAAATTAGGGGCAGTCCTAATCTTGACTGGACTCTAGTGTCTCACCAAATGAAAACTAAACTAATGCATAGGGGAGGTTTGTTAACAATACTGTGGTGGGCAATACCCCCTCCACTTCCTCTTCCCTAACTCTGTAGTATTCACTTTTGCTCTCTCTTTCTCCCTCTCTATGCCTTAAATGTTTGTGATGTTAGCCCACAGGCCTTGGTTGAAAATGCTGCACATTGAGAGGTAACGGTACTGTACAGTTTGCAATTGCTCAGAGATCGCTGAAAGGTGTTCTCAGGAAGTGACAAGATCATTATTATGATTTATGGATTTCAACATTTTTGTTTTGTAGAGTAAACTTACTTGTTCTGAACTGTTGGTGGATTGTCATTTACATTTGTAATGCTAATTAGGATCTGGGTAGTGGCAGTCTTTGAGGGGATTCCTTTGTCTTTCACAAATGCTTCAAATGCCATCAGTCTTTTATCCTTTTTTTCATAATCTAATGGGCTAAGAAAAGGAGAAACAAATAACAAAAGTTTGATGAGAAGAAAGAACATTTAGAATATTAGTTGTAATCTCTTGTCTATCAAATATCAAATAACTTTTAAAGCCAAACAAGTTACGAGTCGGATAAATCATGGTCTAAATTAATTATTTGTCTCCATGGTTAAATTATCTAATGAATGTAGTGTGTTTTCAAAACTTGTTTGGTGGGTATGATAAATGTCAATTATTCCATGAATACCTTGAACATTACCTTAGGTATAAGATTTAAAATCAAATGAAATAAACGTTTGAACATGAGAACTTACAACCAAACATCATTATTCTCTGACCTTTTTACTTTAAGATGTCCAACACTTTTTGATTGGCCCTGAGTTGTCTCATTTGCAGTGTCGATATAAAAGTAATCATTGTCCATCAAAAAGTAAACCAACTCTCTATTGACACCTGAATCCAAATCTGTTGCATTCACTGTAGGAAAAAATTCATCATTTTTAATTTTTTAAAAGCCAAACCAATTTCTTAACACCATGCCACAAAATTGCTAGAGAGAGGTGAAAAGCTATAACTTTTAGTTTCCTTGCATCTAATTGAGTTTTATATCCATTGCTTTGTTTTCTACCTTTTCTGATATTACACTACAAACATAAACAAAATAATGTCTTAATTAAAGTATTACACTCTTGATTAGATTATCGAAATTATTGTACTGTTTACCTGTCAAGATGGTTGAATCGTTTTGTGCATCTTCAGGCACCATTACCCTGAATTGCGGCCGTGTAAACTGAGGTGCATTATCATTTTTATCCCTTACAAAGATCTCAAGCTGAAGAAGAGGAGATGTAGAAAATACTTTTTAAAATTTTGTTATGTTCAGTAATTATCTTGTTTTTTAAAAAGATTTTGAGAACAGGAAATCATTCAACAAATGTTTGCAAATTTCGAAATCATATGCGATATTTCTCTTTACAATAATATCACATCTTTAAGTGAAATTAGTTAAGCCATAAAATCTATTTAGATATATTCATATATATTATCAAAATTAAGTTCCAGAAGAGAACACAATGCTTTCTACACATTTCTGGCTTCAATGCCAATCAGTTGAATTGTCAAACACCCATAGAGCATAATTCTGATGATTCAACTAAATTAAGTTTCTTTTTGTATTCAAGAGAAGGATGTGCTCTCTGATATGGTGACGTTATTTACGTTGAATGTAGATCAAAAGTTCCATTTTAATAAGATTTTCTTTTTGTTAAGATTGCTTACATAAAAAAATATCCTGTTGATTTCCCTTAACATTAATTTTCCTATGCCTATTCTTCAATCTGTCAATGTATTAAGTGGTTGAAAAGAAATGAAATTTCTGACTTAAAACACTTGTTTTCACCTTGAAGGGGCAATTCAAAATGGATAAAACCTCATATATTTTTAATAGCCATTTTTCATGTCCAATGGGGATTTGATCAAACAATTACATGATGCTTATAATGTATAACTTGCATTAATACAAGATGGACAAAAAGTCCTGCAGTTAAACAATGAAAACAGTTTCAATATCAGTTAAGGATAAAAAAGACCTACTCTTGCAGTACTACTCAGATTCCTAGATGTTTGTGTAGCTCGCACAGTTAAACTAACAGACTTTGTTGTTTCAAAATCAATCAGCTGTGGACAAAAAAAGAAAAAAAAAACAGGAATAACCAATAGTGTGAATTGGAATAAAATTAAAGGGTTTTTTAATAAGAAAGAAGCTTTCAGAATCCAAAATGTAATTAATCTTTTTTTAAGGAGAGGGCAACAAAAACAAAAAGAAAATAATAAGACTTTTGAAAAGATTTACAAGAATGAAGCAAAAATCTTGCCAATTATCTAAAGATTTTCATGATTAACATGAGTAGCTTTTTTAGGTTTGTCATTCATAGAATATATTATAAGAACCTTATTTGTAAAACATGTAATAATATATGGAAGGCATACCTTCTTGTTTATCACTTGGTACTTATCATCAATATAAAATCTTTTCGAGACTTCTCCATTGGACTCCAACAACGAAAATGTAAGAGGTGAGGATTCAAAGTTTTTCACTTCAATAACCAATGGTGTACCTGATTGCAACGTTGCGCTTAAAGAAAAAGCATACATCACAATGGTATAAAGATAATCTTTTCCATTAAGAAACTACTCTTATCTATAAAAATTCACTTGAAATTAAATGCCATTAATTGAGTGGATAATTTGCATGGGTTTGAAAAATATTTTCAACAAATATTTGTAAAAAATTCTTGGAAAAAATCTGAACAAACATAGGACTCTGATAAATTATCACTTATTGTTATATCTATTGTACTTAATTTTTAAAATGCCTTAACTTGTAAGCGCCCTTCTATGGTTAGTGGCTCAAAATATTTGTCTTGCTCTAACTTAGATACCAGGAAAATTACACTGGTTAAGTGACTGTAAATAGTAATCCTTTTTATTCTGTATTTTGCTTGTGCCAAAATATTTTGTGATTCCAAAAAACAAAAATTAGAAATCGATTAAGCCAATAATCACTTTGGCCAAACTGTAGTTCTTCCCTGTATTAACTGAAGTATAAACTATTTGAATAACCAAAGATTATATTTCATCCAAAACAATTTTGCACCGTGACAAACAACGTCAATGCCACGGCCTCCAAAATAAAATTAAAAGTCAAACACACTTTCATGCATCAATGTTTCTAAAAAACATAAAAAATTACAGCCATTTCACCTTGATTTGATAAAGACAAATGGTTTAAAAAACATTGGTTACATATTTCGATCTGATGGCTGAACAGATTCGTCGATGTAGCAAGTGTATGTTGAGGAATAAAACTCTGGTGGCCTGATGCCTGCTACAATGTGAAGGGTTGCCACAGCAAGCTGATCAACTCCACCTTTATCTTGCACGGAGATCTGGAGATGGTTTCAATAGTCATAATTTGATATACAGCCAAAGGACAGGTTAGATTATCAATATTTGATGTTATTCTCACTTAATAGTATATTCCTCTTACAGTGATAATTGCATAAGCTTTGATCATTAATAAGTAAATCATATTATATAGTTTTTTCATGAATCCCTATGGATAAAATGATAAACAATAAAATAAAAATTTCTATCTTAAAATGATGTTAAGAGAAAATATGTTTAGCTTCAGTAACCATGTTTTGATAACAACAGTACATTTCTGAGGGTCAGTAGACTGCTGGTATATTTAAGGAAAAACCTTGTGTCATTTCCTTACTGTAATACGAATAGACTGTGATGAATTAAAAGCACCATCTCCAACAGTTACTAATCTTCCCACAACTTCTTGAGGGGTTGAATGGCTGACATGTAGCAAGGAAAATCTTGAAAAATATTTCTGCGGTTCAACTGTAAATAAAATGATGTAACTGGTCAAAGACAGACATAAAGTTTGGAAATGATGCCAATTTGAACATAAAATATAAATTCATATTCATAGATGTGTGAACATATGACAGACAAATTTATGGCGGACATAATTCCATGCTGGAAACATTTTTTAAAATTTCAAACGTTTCTATGAAATTGAGAAATTTTCAAGCCATTAAATAAGAGACAGCGTAACCAGATGCCCTTCTCTGAAATAGGACCCCACTTCCACCAATTGCCATTTATCAAACCACTCCAAACACACACACAACAGATAAACACACACAATCTGTGCATTGTAATCGTGTATTTGCTGAAAGCAAAAGTCATAGCAAACATTTAGAAAATATTTATAAGAAAGCTAACTTCAAAAATGAAAAAGTACACTGAATAATCATGAACCAATCTTAGTGTTATAAAGCCTCTCATCGTCATCATCATCATCATCATCATCATCATCAACATTTACATGATCGAAATTCTATTCTCTATATCATAATTATTATCAATTTGATACCCCCCCCCCCCCCACTACCAATATCACCACTATCGCCATCATCATCCACATCAACATGACCATCATCATTTATATTGCAGATATTATTATTCTTGTTGCTTTATTTATCCTGACCAATGTTCATTCCCAACCACACGTTCCTACTTCTATGGACGTCTGATTAACTCCATTAGAACGCATTCGTACCAGAGAGTATTCGCAGATCGAGGCGTGGGTCTTGGTCGGTGTCTCTGGCTTCCACAAGATACACCAACTCGCCTGGCTCAGCAATGACTGGCACATTGGCCATGTAGGGCTGGGGTTGCATGGTGAAATATGGAGGCTCGTCATTCACATCCGACAGCTGTAGTTGAATGGTAAGCATGGCCACACCCGAAGGAGATAGGTACACACACGTTACTGTGTATGAGAAGATTTGATTTGTTCTATTTTAATTTTAATCCCTTTAAATTGCTTCTTGTCATGTTTTCTTTGGTCTCTACCTCTAGGCAATTTTCCATTTTGCTTACATACAAAAATTTGTTTGGGATCCTATTGCTACTCATTCTATTTCTTTGTTGAGAGTTTTAGGGCGCTTGCAACTGCTAAGATCATATAATTGCCCAAACCCATTCTATCTTTGTGGCTTGACCATCTAAGTTGATTCTTTTTTTTCTTCTAAATTATCTGTTTTCGCTTGTTCTCTTATTTGTATTATTTTTATTTTGTTTCTTTTTGTGTTTTCCCCACAAATTTTCTAAGGAATTTAATTTCAGTTGCATGCAGTCTACTATTGTCTTGGTTATCTAAATTCCAGGTTTCACAGGGATTTATTTTTTAAAAATCTTGAGCTTTTATACAGCGAAAAACCCACTATACATGCTCAAAGCGCTTTACAAGGGGTCCCTGGTAACAGCAACATTCAACATACAGGAAGTGAGATATTGCCTTTTAGGCGCTTATATATTTCTATTCAGACAGGGACAAAACTGTTCATGGGCATGTACTCATGGTACACCGGAGTAGGGAGAGAAAATGTCAGTTAAGAGCCTTTCCGAAGGACTCAACTTTGCGCCTTTACACGACGGATTCGAACCAGGGACCTTTCAGTCACAAGGCCAACAGCTACCTACTAGGCCACAGAGCCGCACAAGTGACCACTTCACTTACCCACCCTCCTGCTCTCGCCGTCCAGGGTTTAATAATGATTCAATACTTACTAGAATATTATACTCACGCGAAGAGGTCAATTATTTATGCGGTACATTCTTCGGGACATTAATAAACGCTGCGCTCAAAGTGTAAACTACACCATCCACGCAAGTTCCACTCAGAATGGGTTAGTAATTTAGGGGTAGCAACTAAGTAAAATGATGGCATTGTCAAGTTTTATATCACATGTCCGTGTTGCACGTGCTCAGTTGCATGCTGCTTATTCATTCTTTTCTTTTCTTCTTTTTTTCCCCCCAAAAAAACCCTAAAAAAACGAATGTCACGACATAAAATAAAATAAAAATTAAATTACAAAACCACAAAACCTCTATAATGACTATCTCAAACTTGAGTCTCTGGAGAACGTCTACAAACATATGCCCCATCTCGGGATAACCCAATCTACAGAGGACCATTCCTAACTGACGATCAACTAGAGACAATACAATTGGATGACAAAAAATAACCCTTCACTCGCTTCCTGAACGAGCAAACTGGCATGGCGTGCATGTAAAACAATGTCCCTGGCCTTTGAGCAATCAAGCAACGAATTTTAGTGGATAAAGATGATTGACTGTTCTTTCTCTGTGACCAACAATCTCCCCGGAATGAAACCCTATGATTATCATATAATATCCATGTGTAAGTGTGAGGCATGAGCATGACCTAATCATTAATAAGGACAAGTCGGGAAAATCTACGTGTTGTGCAGTGAAGTAACGATACACTGCACAGATGGAATTCATCATGTGGCACTTTCAATGATGTATTGGTGTGTGTGTGGCAGTGTTTCTTATAATGGTTTCAATGGAATGCATTGGGAATTTTATGGTCAGCTAGTAGGTAGGTAGGGAGGTAGGTAGGTAGGTAGGTAGGTTGGTAGGTAGGTTGGTGAGTAGGTAGGTAAATAAGTGAATGAGTCGTTGAGTAGGTAGCTAGGTAGTTGGCCTATAGATAAACATAGATATTATGGATGTATATATTTAATAAATAAGTGAACGAATATAAATGGGCATATTATACAAAGAGATATAAACAAATTAGAAGATTAAACCGACATTAAAAAAAACCAAAACATTACCTTCTGAAGACGAATTCTGCAAAGCATTTATGTAGATCTCAAATAAAGAGTAGGTTTCGAAGTCAAATTTTTTCCTGTCAGAGGGCAGCAGAGTCGAGTTGAAGAAGATCTTGGTGTGTTCACTGATGACGAACATGTTGTCCACACCCGCAGAGTTCCCTGTAATGGCTAGGATTCTGCTGCCAGGAAGGTGTTGAGATATGTCAAAAAGGCTAACATTGTTACCAGCATTTTCTGGGATGATGGCAGAGGCTGATACAATTTGGGGACCCACGTCAAGTTTGGCTCTGACGACATAACGCGTTGACCACTTATCAATAGCGGCATTGGGATGATTAACATCAGGAGTTTGTGCTTGAAATGTGGAGCACATTATCATAATCAATTTGATGGAAACGATTGTCCAAAACAACACGGTGAAGTTGTGGCAGAATATCCTGAATGGCGGCTCCATGGCAGAGTTTTCCTTGAATGCCTATCCACACTTCACACCTAATTCTTTAGCTTCACTTCCTCCTTAAAGTTTGTCTTATTTTTTGTCATTTTCGACATACTGTTTTAGAGAGATTAAGACAATATTCAATATCCTGCTGAAAAATAATGATTACCAGGCTAAAGAACTCAATGTTCAAGATTCAATAAAAAGTGTTAAGTTGGTAATAGGCTCTACAAATAATTGAACAATGACAATGTCTGTTATCATAGATCATTCATACTATTGCTTTTTCACGCCGATTAACTATTGAACATTTCATTTAAATGTGTTTCAAATGTTTCTACCTGTTTAAAGCCATTTCAAACACAATTTAAATTGTATCAAAAACATTTCAAGATTTTGCATATTTCAGTTGGGTCAGAATCAGACCTCGCTGTGAGTTGAATAATGTTTTGCACAATCCGTATATATAATTCTATTCAGGGATTTGTTTATAATGTGTATGTGTGTGTGTTTGTTTGTATGTTGTGTGTGTGTGTATGTGTGTGTGTGTGT
>JAUEKZ010223285.1:0-10000 GCA_031471865.1 Melibe leonina
ACTACTACTACTACTACTACTACTACTACTACCACTACTACTTTTTTCGTATTTATTAATTGTCATGTTTCTTTTTCTTTTTTTAATTTATTCATGAAACGATTATTCATCTAAATCCAAGAATAATTAATAATTGAATTGAATTCCACAGCTTCCAACGTATACACGAATAAATGTTCTGTCTTGTTAAGTTGCATTCACATTAATCTTATTTTTTTCTCTCTCTAAATCGATAAAAAAAACAATCAATCAAATCCCACCCTGTATTATCATATCAGACACACTTTGTCCAATAACAAACCTCCGTTGGATCGACTAAGTCGGTTGTCATGATTTATCATCGATTTCAATGATAAAATCACGCAAGCAGGAATCCCTCTTAATCAAGGCGTAGGTTTGATGATCCCTCCCCCCCCCCCTCCCCCTCTAAATCCCGGTATAGCTAGACTACTGCAGCTGGCGTGTTGCCCAAACAAAGACACCACAGATCAAGTGTTGTCAGGAGGATATCCGAATCTGTCGGTGGTCTTTGGCAACAAGACCACCGTGTCGTGTCAATTTGATAAGCATACTGTGAAATCAAATCAATCAACCAATAACTCCAACCCCCCCCCCCCAAAAAAAAAACCATAACAAAACAAAACAAAAACAAAACGAAAATAATAAAAAGGGGGACAAAGAGACAGATTGAAAGAGAGAAACGGAGAGACAGAAAGAGAGACAGACAGGCAGACAGAGATAGACAGAGAGAGAGAGAGAGAGAGAGAGAGAGGGGGGGGGGAATAAATTTGAATATCGAATCTTTTGACGTACAATTGACTTCTTTTAGTAAATTAAAAATTGAATACGTACAGAATGCGTTGGTTAAAAAGCCACTGTCTTGGACACGTAAAAATGTGCATTTATGCAGTCATAGGTAGGTTCGCCCAGCAGAACGAAATTTCTATCTACACGGTAATGCAGTGTGTATTTATTCGGTGCTCTGTGTATAGCTTAACCCTTTCACTGAAAAGGTCACCGAAATCCTCAAAACTTGCCTGTTCTTATACCAGATAAATCATATTCCAGTTCACTGAAATCTGATTTATCTGGTATAAGAACACGCACATGAAAAAGATTTTGCATATAATTCCATTGGGTTAGAATCAGACCTCCAGACCGTATAATCGGCATTTTAGCAGATGTTTTGCCTGGCGCTAGACGTCATGGAAACAATGCTAAGACAGGTTGGCCCGGTGTCAGTATATTGTAACAACGAGTGGGCCAAATATCTCTCTCTCTCTCTCTCTATATATATATATATATATATATATATTATGTTTAGTGTGAGGTCCCGAGTGGGGTCTAATCACAAAGATGGTATAAGGGAGCAGATACAGAGTAGACTTACTTTTCTGTCGTACAGCTACACATGTGTTTCGACAGACAAGAGGAGACAGCCCGAAGAAGCCGCGAGGCTGAAACACATGTGTAGCTGTACGACAGAAAAGTAAGTCTACTCTCTATATATACATATATAATATATCTGTGTGGCAGCACGTTAACTTGCCTCAGGAGCACCGCCTTTGAAACAACCTAAAATGTTTCAATAAGCAACCAACCTAAACACCTTAGAAATTAAGCATGATCTATTACTTTGCAGACTTTTCCCCCAGCAGTTTTACATAATATTTATTATATATGTTATTTTGTTCACGGCTTTAAGAAAATCTTAACTCCTTGGGTTTTCTCTCTGTCATTTCAGGTACCATGGAGATGGGCACAGGGGAGAGAATAGACAGTGGAGGAATAGACAAGTTTCAAGGACTCTTCGCTGTCAAACGATCAGTCTAAAAATAAAGCATGCAGCATTAAATGCCATCATCAGAACAACTGGCATGTTTTTCAATGTATGGTAAAGTGAAAGTATCTTGAATGGATACGATTGATCATAAAATTATAGAATGGGATAGCGGTAGATTTATTCGGCCATATTTTTGCAAAACGCCTTGATGTTTTTATAAAAGTGGATATTATTGTGAACAAGTTCTCTTAGAGTCTTTGTTGCATAGATGTGATGATTGTAATTTGACATTTTGAAAGAATAATGTGAAAAGCATATCTGTTCGCAGAGAAGTTGATTTCTTATGAGCAAAAGAAACCAAAACACACACAAAAAACAATCCGTCTTTAACTTTAAGATTTCCTGGACATTTCACAGGAAATTTTACAAGGATTTTGTTTGTTTGCTTTTTTTGGTGGTTTTTTTTTTGTTCCTCTTTGTCTCCGGATACTCTCCAGTTGTCAGTGCATGAATTTGAAGAGTCCACCAGTTACCCAATATGGTGGACGCCACGCTTTTCGTTGCCATAGCAATAGCTTGTGTCATCGCTCTTCTGTTGTTTACGGTGATGTTTGTGTATTGCCTCAAGAGACATCAGGACAAGCTGCAGAACAGAGAACTTCACGACAGGAGAGCTCGGGAGGAACGCCACCGCCGGCAGCTGATGAGAGCCCAAGTCGGTAGGTGCACGCCTCTCCTTGTATCACTATCATCCTCACTCAACAGGAAAGGAGTCAAATTTGAGATACTATAATGCAGTTACGAAACGAGACAAAGCAAAAGAAAGCAGGGAAATGGAAAGATAAAAGCATAAAATTCAGTTGACCCAAAGTGGGGATCGAACCCGGGACCCAGCTACAGCACCTATCGCCTGGCCGGCAGCACGAGTCAGCGAACTAACCACTAAGCCATCCATTTCACTCAACAGGCTTTGTAGCTCAATAGGCAGAACGTCCACATAAGAATTGGTTGGTCGGGGGTTCCAATCCTGACTGCGTCGTCACTGAAACTTTAAAGTCGACGTTTTAGCAGATGTCCCTCCTGACGCTCAGCGTTAGGGAAAAGCGCTAAGACTGGTGTTGGCCAGGTGTCAATATACTGTGACTTGGTGAGATTAACGAGAGAACCCTCCGTATATCCATCCCTCCGTGGCAGCACAACTTGTTAGAAGCTAGCTATCCGCCCTTGATTTGACCTACTTTTAATCTGTGTTTTAAAAAAAAAAGACTTCCTTTAATTGGTGCTCCCTCAAACAATAAAATGATAGCCTGATCATAAATATTCATAAAGGAACATAAGTCCCACTGTATTCTTCTCTCTGTGGCTATGTTGTCGAGATCCACAAAATAAATGAGCCACAAGTATGCCATAATTCTCTTGACCTATTTTGATCAGATTAATACCATGAATGACACCAAAAGCGTTACACTATCTTGGATTGAAATGTGTCAAGATAGTGGTAAGGTAATCATTCGCTTCAAATCAAACAAAAATGTGAATGGCAGGAAATATAATAAGCTTATTTCCACCGGTTTATGAATACAGACACCTTGATTTCATGACCAAATTATGTATTTATTTCATAACAATATGACCTAGATATCTAAAGATATCATTGTGTTCTAATTCTTTGTCTCTTCCCACACAAATTATTTATGTTTTAAAAATCGAACTAAAATTTCTTACCCTCAGGTTCGGTTTAAACCTCCCCACCCCAATCCTTAATGGAGTTGATGAACTGTTCGTTGCAGACTTCGAATATTGGGGGAAGACGCCTTCCAACCTCGTGCCCTACATATACACATTATACTCATATATCATAAGAATGTAGCAGAAACTGAACGACATTTTTGAAACGTGTCAAGAGAGAATAGCGTGTTTTTCTCTTCTTTTCTATTTTTAAAAATCGGTCCACCCACAATGACCCATAAATTTCTTTTATCGAGGCAATCAAATAGGGCATAGTAAATTTGATTGAACGCATCACGTTTGAGTCAAGAATGTTTGGAAGAAACACAGAATGAAATAATAAATTTAAATATTGCTGAAGCACCTTTTTCATGGTTAAGTGTGAAAGCAAACAAACCAGGTAAATTTACCCATCAAGACAAGCACATGAATCTTCTTCTTATCTTGCTCTGTGGAGACCACGAACAGTAACTTGATACAATAAAAAAAAAAGGGATAATTTCGTTCGTTATATTATATTTCGCTTTTATAGGTTTTTGATTTTTTAAACCGTGCCCCTGGTTAAATGAATGTGACAGACAATAAAATGCCCACATTGCAGCTAATTGCTCATGTAAAAATATATGGTGCTCGATTCGAAATTATGTCCCAACATGTATGCGTCTATAAAAAAAAATCGATCTGTAGCGTGATACTAAAAGCGTTTACATTTCCTAAGCGTTATATGTACGTTACAAATTAATGATGCGATACTTTACACGCACGGGAAGTAGAAGCCCGGGACCAGCTGTGCGATTGAAAGAGAAGAAAAGATGTCATTACACTCGAGAGAGATTTGTAAAGAGCAATTACAATTCTAAAGAGACTTTTACTCTGATCTGCGGCTTCAAAATCGGTTTTTGTTTATTCAATTTTAATCTTACCCAAAATTACAACAAAAGTCACACATAACGATTGTTGTAAAAGCAAGTGGACTTGCAGTGCAGTGTTTGTTTAAAGTCTGAAGTGGAGACCAAGTATCGATATAACATTTATTCCCTCCCACACCTTAATATCGAGGCGAGATTTTGCCAAAGGGCTTACTTACTTACGTCTTGGGAAAGGAAAAGCAATCGATAACTAACCACAATAACTCACTGACGTTTTGATAGGAAATCCATGTTTTCACTCACCGCCCCTGTCGTACAGGATTAATTGATTGATCTCTGTCGCTGTGGACCGAGTACTGCAGGTATTACATAAACAAACCTCCGGCACGGATAATCCTTTAATCCGTGTTGTTATTTTTGTGGGCAAGTCAGGAAGGCAACGGATGATGCAATATCAGGATTGCACTGTGTCATTGTATTATATACTCGGAGAGTATAATGCATATCTAGTTGTAGTAATATATTATTATGTATTGTGTTTTGAAAACACATACTCATATCCCGCCCCCTCCCTCTCTTTTTCTTTCTCGCTTTCTTTCTTTCTTGCTCTCTAGCTCTCTCTCCACCTCTTCTCTCTCTCTCCTCCCACCTCTCTCTCTCTTTCTCTGTCTGTCTCTCTCTCTCTCTCTTTCTCTGTCTCTCTCTCTCCTCCCACCTCTCTCTCTCTCTCTCTTTCTCTGTCTGTCTGTCTCTCTCTCTCTCTCTTTCTCTGTCTGTCTGTCTGTCTCTCTCTTTCTCTGTCTCTCTCTCCTCCCACCTCTCTCTCTCTCTCTCTTTCTCTCTCTCTCTCTCTCTCTCTCTCTCTTTCTCTGTCTCTCTCTCTTTCTCTGTCTCTCTGTCTCTCTCTCTCTTTCTCTCTCTCTCTCTCTCTCTCTCTCTCTTTCTCTGTCTCTCTCTCTTTCTCTGTCTCTCTGTCTCTCTCTCTCTTTCTCTCTCTCTCTCTCTCTCTCTTGGTACTGCGGGTGTAGGTTGGTTTTATGTTTGTCATGACGCCGACGTAAATAAATACATGCATAATGAAATACATGTTGTAGTGGGTGTTGTTGATGATGATGATGATGGTGATGATGATGGTGATGATGAGAAGGAGGAAGAAGAGGAGGAGTAGGAGGAAGAGGAGGAGGAGAAGCAAATGATGTGGTGTTATTGGTGGTAGTGGTTAATGGATTGGAGGAGGAGAAGGAAGATGGAAGGGAAGGAATAGGTGAAGGAGCACAAGAAGCAAGTCGTGACATGTATGGAAGAAGAAGTAGCGATGGAGGAGGGAGAGACAGGGACGGAGTGAAAAAATAGCTTAAGCTTTTATATAGTGCAATATCCACTAAACGTGCTCAAAGGGCTTTACAAGGGGTCCCTGGTCAGCAATATTCAACATACAGGACGAGACATGTCGCCTGTAAGGCGCTTATAGATTTATATTCGGACAGGGCAACACTGTTCATGGTCAGGTACTCATTTTACAGCTAAGGACTCAACTTTGCGCGATCACATGACGGATTCGAACCAGCGACTTTTCAGTCACAGGCCAGCTGCCGACTCACTAGGCCACAGAGCCGCACAGAATAAGGAACGTTTTCCTGGCTAATGTTTCACTGTCGTTATTTTTGCGTAATGATGAGGCTGCGTTTTCAGATATTTTTCAAGTGATTATTTTGTTCAATTCTTGCGTTTTGGCTGCTTGGCTTGTCTTTGTCTTTTATTTGGAAATACCAGCAGGTAATCGTGTCTTGAAAGCTGTGGGCATTGGGTTTGTTTTAACCCTTTCACATCGAGGTCTGATTTTTAACCTGACTGAATATACAAAATCTTGAAAATGTATGTGTTCTTATACCAGATAAATTAGATTTCAGTGAACTGACATATGCCAAAAGTCTGAATTTCAGGCTTTTCGCATATGTCCGTTCACTTAAATCTAATTCATCTGGTATAAGAATAAGCAAATCTTGAAGAGTTTTGTGTCATTAGCAGTGAAAGTGTTCATTGCTTTTTTTCTTCATACTTTTGGGAGGTTGGCAGGAGAAGTGGGAAAAAGGGTAATTAAAAAAGGAAAGCACATTCTCCTTAGGTTTCTTCTTATTCTCATTTAACAGTATGGTAGTATATAAACCAATTTTAACCATAGGAAAGCTGGGTTTCACTTTCAATCAAATCACATTTTTTACGAGTACGTGGCAACTGTTGTTTTCAATCAATACGTAATTTGACCGAGCTTTTCAAAGACATCCAGTTTTAATTAAAACCCGATTATTGGCGTGACAACATTGTAGAGCCTACAACCCAGGGGAGCGCAGTCTTTTCACTCGCACAGTGCCATGGCATATAATGATTTATTATTGTAAAGTGTATCCAAATTTGGGTCCTACCTATGTGCCTTCTTTTCAACGGCTAACCCTTTCACTTCGAGCTCTGATTCAAGCCCAACTGAATTATATGCAAAATCTTAACAATGTTCGTGTTCTTATACTAGAAAAATCCAATTTCAGTGAACTGACATATGCCAAAAGCCTGTCAGTTCACTGAAATCTGATTTACCTGGTATAAAAACAGGCAAGGTTTGAGGATTTTGGCGGCCTTAGCAGTGAAAGGGTTAAGCAACATGAATCCACAAAATCTCCCCTCCGTCGCTCTCTCTAACTCTTTCTCTCTCTCTCTCTCTCTCTCTCTCTCTCTCTCTCTCTCTCTCCTCTTTTTCTCACTCTCGCGTCTCTATTCCCATTTTTGTCGGATTTTTATCTGTTTATTTCTATATACACTTCGGCGCTCTCTTTCTCATAGCCCACACCTTCCCCTTTCTCTCTCTCCCCCTTTCTCTCTGTATCTATCTATCTATCTATCTATCTATCTATCTATCTATCTATCTATCTATCTATCTATCTATCTATATCTATATCTATATCTATCTATCTATCTATCTATCTATCTATCTATCTATATCTATATCTATCTATCTATCTATCTATCTATCTATCTCTCTCTATCTATCTATATACTGTCTGTCTTTCTATCTATATTTCTATCGTTCTGTCTGTCTATCTAACTAGCTGTCTACCCAGTCAGCTATCTGTCTATCTCTTAATATAATATGATATTTTCGGTTTATTTCTATACACCTCAGCGCTCTCTTTCTCAAACCCCACTTCTTCACCCTTCTCTATCTCCACTTCCCTCCCCCCGCCCTCTCCCTCTCTCTCGTTCTTATTCGATTTTATTAATTTATTTCTATATACCTCCACTCTCTTTATCCATCCACCACACTTCCCTTCTCTCTCTCTCTCTCTCTCTCTCTCTCTCTCTGTCTCTCTCTCTCTCTCTCTCTCTCTCTCTCTCTCTCATATTTGTCTTAACTCTATGCCCTTCCACCCAAAAACGTCCTTTCTCTCCGGGCCAACCTGCCCTTACTTAGCACGTCGTCCTATGCTAAAAGATTAAATCCCCCACTGCCAATACATCGTGTTTGACGTCAGCCCCCAACCCTTGATTATAATTCTAATGCTGTGTACAAACAGCTTTGGAATCGATCGACAATAAATAGATCAATCCAAAACTGATCAAAATTCAATTCAGAGACTCAAAGCTGAATGAATACATTGGACACCGAAATCTCAAAACTTATTTCGTGCGATAGATCAGATACTGACGTTTGAAATGGCTTGCCTGCATGCATTAGGATCTTTGTATACTGTATATATAATTAGTTAAGTCCCTTTATAAGCGTTGGTACTTCAATGACGTGGTTTGTAGTTTGTAGACGAACTGTCGTGGTTTTTGTTGATTTGTTTGTTTGTTTTGTTTGTTGTTGTTTGTTGTTGTTTGTTGCCATTTGCGACCCAAAAATATGGTGTTAACTGCCACTAATTTTCCGAAATTTGACAAGAAATTTGACCCAAATTTGCCATGATTTACCAAAATTTGCAACTCTTGCATTTGAAAACAAAAAAAAACGCATTTGTTTTTATTGTTTATTTTTATTTTTTATTTTTTGTTTTTTAAAAAGAAATTCAGCAGTTTTTAAGCAAGAGATTAACTCTTATCAGCACTTAAGGGCGGATAGAGCTTGATGAAACAATTACTTAAAAGTGCTGATAAAGACAGAAAGTTAATTAATCAAAAAGAAAAAGAACCACCTGAAAATATACAGACAAAAACCAAAAGCAAAAATTACCTTAATTTGTCTTATCATATTATACCAGCACCTAAACCTGAATTTGACAAAATTTGCGGCCGCGAAAAACCACGCCCACATACTGATTTATCACATAGCCACGCGTTCAGGAGAGATATGGAGTTTTAGAGCTGAAATAGGTGTGAACCAACAGGATAGAGGTGTTCGTACTGGCCAAGAACAAAATCGGTAGGACGACTTTACTATTGTGTGGGATGAGAAAGGACAGTACTGCTGCTGCTACTGCTGCTGCTGCTGATGATGATGATGATGATGATGATGATGATGATGATGATGTTGTTGATGATGTTGTTGATGATGATGTTGTTGATGATGATGATGATGTTGATGATGATGATGATGTTGATGATGATGGTGGTGGTTATAATTATAATATAATTATAATGATGATGATGATTACGATGATGATGATTAATTACTATTTTCACATCGCGAATTGGCGCTTTATCTGTCCTGAATTGAATTTCCAATATTGATATTTTGAAACTCAACCTTTTCAAAAAGTCAATCTACTCACATTTGTCATGGTTGAATGCAAATTTCACGTTGATTAAAGCGAATGACTCGGTGGTTACTTTAGATATCAGTTTTTTTGTTTTTATACGCTAGATAGAAAATAAATGGGTATAGAGAAAACACTTCTTTTGTTTGCTACTAACTACGCTCCCAATTATATTATCATCATATTCACGTGTGTATAGTTCCGTCCATTATATTGTGTTATCGATTTGGGTTTTTTTTCTCCAAATGTTAACCACAGACAGTTGACCGTGGCTTAGCTAGGTCACCGTGAACATCCGTAGGATCACAGTGCCTCTCGCCTTATCTGGCATTATTATTCTAAAAGAACCCTATTAAATCTTCACATTAATGTTGAACGATCAAACAACAACCCATTAGAGTAAGGACACTCACGTTTCAACGCTTATCTCCCTTTGTCAGTGGGGGAAGGTGGGCGATCGATAGAATAATTATGCCAGCTAACCCTTTCAATGCTAAGCTCATGTCTCGAATACAAACTACATTGACGCATCAAAATCTTTAATATTTGCCTGTTCTTTTACCCGATAAATCCGATTTCAGTGGACTGACATATGCCAAAATGAAGATTTAATAGGGTTCTTTTAGAATAATAATGCCAGATAAGGCGAGAGGCGTTTTAAAAGACTTAACGATTGTGAGGTGTACACTCTTACATTGAGCTGTGGAGCCTTTCATAGAGAGGGAGAGAGAGGAGAGAGACAGAGATAAAAAGAGAGAGATAAAAAGAGAGAGACACACACAGAGAGAGAGCGAGAGGGAGAGCGAGAGCGAGAGGGAGAGCGAGAGAGGGAGAGAGAGAGCGCGAAAGAGAGACAGAGAAAGAGAGAGAGAGAG
>JAUEKZ010223285.1:12500-21990 GCA_031471865.1 Melibe leonina
TAACAATAACAGTAATAATAATAATAATAATAATAATAATAATAACAATCAACTTCAAGTGCACCGCAATCGGTTGAATACCTCGAACCAGTCGGCCACAACCGGAACCGGAACTGACAGGAATTCAAATCTCGCGAGAATAACTAACGAAAACGGTGCTAGTAATGGAGGCCGACGCGATTTGGTATCAAGAGGAAGAAATAGTAATAATGTTGGTTTGAGCGCAATGCCTCAAATTGAAGATTTGTCTTTGATCTGAAAGTGAAAGAAAAGAAATGTCGTTTCCTGTCAATAAAGGTGTGTTCTAGTGCAGCTTGTTTCAACGACTGTGTCTGTCGGCTTTAGAGCTTGATGCATAACTTCTTCTTTTTAAGCTGCATCGTGGTGTTTTCAGAATCAGAACACGCTGAAAAGGGGGTAGGGGGCGGGAGAAATGGGGGAGGGGGGGGGGGGAGTCACTCTCCCATGCTTTAACCTGACAGAAGACGTCATGACAACAAGCTAAATGAAAACAGGCCTCAAGTTTGGTGTGCGTACATGCTATGGTTCAAGGATTGATGGAAGGTGACGACGAAGAGTAGATAGATCTTAAACATAGCAGCATTGCTACAGTGTGGAAATGAAGCCTTAAAAGGGTGGAGAGTAGAGTTACGGCCTTAACCCTTTCACAGTGAGGTCCGATTCTAACCTAACAGAATATACAAAACATTCAAGATTGACATTTTCCTCTACTAGATAATCAAGATTTCAGTGGACTGACATGATATGCCAAAAGCCTGAAATTCAGGCTTTCTGCATAATATGTCTGTCAACTAAGATCTGATTTATTTGGTATAAGAACAGGCAAATTTTGAAGATATTGATGTTTCTAGTTCTAGTTAGTAGAATCGTAGTTTGAGAAATAACCTTAGCATTGAAAGGGTCAATGTCAAACTGCAGAACAAGAGATAGTGACGAAGAGGGAAAGAGTGCCTTAACAAATTATTATAAATTATCAATAATGCCATTATTAAATACATGAGGTATGCAGTATTTTTCTATTGTTATTTTTTCCCTTCATTTTCATGACCATAGTACAATCGCTTCTTGACAATATGCAATCCTTTTCACATTGCATAGTCTCTGTATAGTCATGTGTCTTTGTTTAAAAATAAAATCATCGTCCTTATTATCGCCATCGTCGTCATGCTCACCAGCATTGCCACAATCATCATCACTATCATCTTATAGCCTTTATCATGATGCTCATAGTCGTCATCGAAACCCTCACCTTTCTTCATCATCATCATCATCAACCCCATTATCATCATCATCATCATCATCATCATCACCACCACCACCACCACCACCACCATCATTATCAGCATCATCATCATCATCTTCACGATCATCAACATCTTTTACTACTGTTGTTTTATGTTGGGATTTTCTTGTGTGTGCTTGTTTGTATGTGTGTGTGTTTTTTTTTAATGTACAGGGGCTGCTGTGGTTCACAGAATCATAATATCTGAAATTTTCACAATGGTCAATGCTGACCTCCTGGTGTTGTGAGTGGCGACCCAGTTGTGCATTTGTGTGTGTAGATGTGCGTGTGTGTGAGTGTATGTTTGCGTGCGTGCGTGTGTATTTGCAGATGTGATTATGTGTGTGTGTATGTGTCTGTGAGATGTGTGTGTATGTGTGTGTGTGTGTGTGTGTGCATGTGTGTGTACATGTGTGTGTGCGCGCGCGCATTTGTGTGTGTCTGCATGTGTGTATGTGTGTGTCATCCGGATCTTTTCATTTATTGTGAGAACCCATCACATCATTATTATACATAATAAGTATAATTGCAACCCACCATACACCCAGCCTATGCATTAAATTATATTACATTGTAGATGTGTGTAAAATATCTTTATCTTATAACTTAATACGTGATGTCATTATTGTCATTATTGTTATCATTATTGATATTATCATTATCACTAGTGAATAGACCATTACTGTACAGACGGAGAAAGTCATATTCGAATTGACCCATGCGATACTTTTTAAAGTTCAGAATTCCTTCTTATTAAAAAAAGAAAAGCAAATAAACAAACAAACAATCTAACTAGAAAACAACTCTGACACATGAATGTGGTGATTATTTACAATCTTTTCTAGTTCTACGATTAATCCTGCTTAATAAAACAAGACATAATTTTTAAATCAAATCAGAGCGGAGGAGTATATCTATAATTAGTCACTTACGCCACCGAACAGATGTTCGTATTTCGTTACAATAACCTAACCCTGGATTCACATTTTCATAAAGACTTTAAAAGTCAGACTTCACAACTATTGTGGCTTGATACTGAAACAAACTCAAATTTCCATTTTCATTTTTTAAGCATTTTGAAGTTGTTTCATTGCCAGGGGAAAATATTTTTTGGGGTGTAATACAGGTGACCCTTAGCTCCATTTGTATAAGAGTGTTATCTATCCTTTTTTTTACTATTAACATTATCATTATTATTATTATTATTATTATTATTATTATTATTGTTATCATTATTATTATTATCATTGTTATCATTTATTTAAAGATTCAAACACACAGTTATAACATAAATCTTCTTAATGTCAATTTTGTAGACCTATGAATAAAGCTACCTGTGATAATTTCCTTCATAATCTTTGGTCTTTGTTCATTCATCCTTACATCCACTGTTGATTATGGTGATGTGTGATTTGTATATAAAGTTTACAAACAAGAGCTGGAGGTCTGAGGGCTTCAATGACGATAGTAATACAGTAGAAAGTGTCCTAAACCTCTCAAGAAACAAAGAAAGAAAAAAGGACTGGAGATGAATTATACATAACATTACCATGGTGATGATTATGGTGAATACTGTTATAATAATGAGGAGGAGGAGGGGGGAGGAGGAGGTGTCGGTGGTGGTGATGGTAGTGGTGGTAGTGTTCGTGTTGTTGTTATTGGTGGTGGTAGTGGTGATGGTAGTGGGGGTGGGGGTGGTGGTGATGGTAGGTGGTGGTGGTGGTAGTGGTCGTGTTGTTGGTGGTGGTGATGGTAGTGGTGGTAGTGGTAGTGGTGGTAGGTGATGGTGGTGGTGGTGGCCTTGTAGTTATTGTTGTTGTTGTTGTTGGCGGTGGTGGTTTAAAAGCTGTTGATCTGCAAACACACACACACTCACACAAGAACACCTCCACACATAAAAAACACACTGGGTGAGATATTCGAGTGAGCCCTCCCTTTATCTCTGTGGCATGTCATTGACTTGTCTAGAGAGCTCCCCTATTGATATGACCTGTATTGTGTTTCAAAGAGCGTTGGACAGCCAACAGCCAACAACCAACCTAAACACATACACACACACACGCACACACACATTCACAAACAAGTACACACACATACACACACGCATTCACACACAAGCATACAGATACACACAAGTACACACACATACACAAGAACACACACACACACACGCATACACACACAAACGCAAGAACACACACACACGCACACACACAATCACACACACACACACAAACACAAAAACACACACACATGTACATACCGACCAACAACGTTATGCTTTTTAACTGATTACCATTTCCAACCATAATATTCCTACGCAGGTGCGTTGAAAATCGTTTTACGCGTCTTGAAGCAGCGAATGCTCGAAAGGAGGGAACCTCAAGTACAATTATGATGTTGATAACAACTTTTACCGCACTGGACAAGTCCGTTATCTACAACTTCACTACAGCAACAGCAGCAACGTCAAGAGAAAAAATAAGGGGTTGGGCTGGTGGTGGGCTGCATACTGGATAAGAGCTATTGACGAAAAACGAAATGACGTTTACTGTTTTATGGTCGTACCATAATGCCATAGTTTACTTCAGACAAGATTTTTGTTTGTGTGTATGAGTGTGTGTGCATGTGTGTGTGTTTGTCTGTCTTCAACCTTTTTTCAGATATTTCTGTTAATCATATTTTATCTTGTAGTACTGTGTTTAATTGTTGCTGTTTTTATTTTTCTTCATATTTTTCGTTGTTTGTCTTTATTGTATAACTACTTATTTACTATTTCACTTCATGTATTTGTACCATTGCTTATTGTATTTGTACCTTTATTTACCGGAAGTTATTTATCTATCGATTTCTTTCTTTTTTTTTCTTTATTCATTCATTCATTCATTCATTCATTCATTCATTCATTCATTCATTCATGTATTTATTTATCTATTCATTTTTTTAATTCATTTAATATTCCAACTTAGATATTTCCTCATGATTAATTAATATATACATTTTGCTGTAGTCACCAATTATTCCTTTATCTCTCTTGCAATTTGATCTTGACCTAAGCATGTCATGTTAGATAATTGGTATCTGTTTAGGGCAAACACGAACACATAAAAACAGTGTGTCTGTGTGTGTGTGTGTGTGTGTGTGTGTGATAGAGATAGAGAGAAAGAGAGACAGAGTTGGAAAGAGAGGGAGAGAGGGTGCAGAGAGGGAGGGAGAGAAATACAGAGAAAGAGAAGGGTGGTGGGCTGGGGAGATGGAGGTGGTATGGAGAAAGGAAAATGAAGTGAATAAGAGGGGGAAGGGGGGGGGGGGGGTTGGTTATTCTAGATTTTTGTACTTGGAGTACTTAGATTCCAATTCCAGCCTTGTCCAAAACGTTGATCAAGTTTAGACAGTGATGATGTAGTAGAGATTGTGCAAAGTTGAACTAAGACTAAAACAATAACAAATGTAGGAGGATTTTGAAGAATCATTTTAATGAGGGCATTAGTCCATATTGACATCAAATTGCTTCAAAGAAAATGACACACCATATCAATTGTTTTTAATCAATATATCAAATCTACACCAAGCTAAGGTATTAAGAATACATTATCAAATTATGAATGTTGGATTTCACAAACTGGTTAATAGGTTGAAACTATATACAACGAGAAATTATTGATAATACTAAAGTTATCATCCTATATAAAGGCAGGAGTGTATTGAATCATATCTACCCACTGTGTATGGTGATAGATAATGATTTAAAAAAAGACAAAGGAGAGAGAGAGAGAGAGAGAGAGAGAGAGAGAGAGAGAGAGAGAGAGATAGATAGACCGATAGATAGATAGATAGATAGATAGACCGATGGATATATATATATATATATATATATATATATATATATATAGATGGATATATAGATAGATAGATAGATAGATAGATAGATAGATATATAGATAGATAGATAGAAGGGAAGGAGAAGATTTAGGAAGCAGGGAGAGAAGAAATGAGGAATGGGATTGATTCGTTTCTTTTGTTGTATCCAGTTTACCAAGGGTTGTCATTGGTGTAGCCTATGACACAACAGGCAAGTCTAGGTCCGGCATTTCCGGTTGCAAGACTGCCGGCATCGCCTCCCCTTCCCAGGTCATCTGTTCCTTCGTGGATCTGCAATGCAAAACACAAGACAGATGTTACCCCTTTCATAGCGAGATGTGATTGTAGTTTAAAAAAAAATTAAAATATGCAAAATCTTGAATACTAGTTAAGCCGATGGAAGATCATAAAGAAAGTTAACCTCTCGGTAAGAGGGGTAGGGGGAGGAGGGATTAAGAGGAGGAGGAGGAGAAGAAGAAGAAAGAGTAGAGTAAGAAGAAGAAGAAAAAGAAGAGGAGGAGGAAGAAGAAGAAGAGAAGAGGAGGAGGCAGAAAAGAAGAAGTAATAGTAGTAGTAGTAGTAGTAATAGTGGTAGTAGTAGTAGTTGCAGCAGCAGCAGCAGCAGTAGCAGCAGCAGTAGCAGCAGCAGCAGCAGTAGTAGTAGTAGTAGTAGTAGTAGAAGTTGAAGAAGAAGAAGAAGAAGCAGACGAAGAAGAAAATAGAAGAAAAAGATGCTGTTGATGATGATAATGATGAAGATGATGATGATGATGATGCTATTGATGATGATGATGATGATGATGATGATGGAGACAAAGGAGAAGACGACGATTTATATATTAATCCATCTTACCACAAGGCCTCTTCCAACAATGGATGCGGGTCCGAAGAGAGAGGCCAGTCTGTCCACCAAGTCTATTCTGGCTCTACCATCTCTATCGGCCCTCACGTTCCCGAAATCACCAACATGTCTACAGGACAAATAGAAAACTAACGTCATTTTGTTCAAGTGAAAAAACAAAGCCAGCAGTACGTGCTTATATGAATAAGAATTTATGAACATTGCTCTTGTCTGCGTAATCTATCTATCACTGTCTGTCTGTCTGTCAATCTATCACTGTCTGTCTGTCTATCTATCTATCTATCTATCTATCTATCTATTTATCTATTTATCTATTTATCTATTTATCTATCTATCTATCTATCTGTCTATTTATCTATCTATCTATCTATCTATCTATCTTTCTATCTATCTTTCTATCTATCTATCTATCTATCTATCTATCTATCTATCTATCTATCTATCTATCTATCTTTCTATATATCTGTCTATCGATCTATTTACCTATCCCTGTCTTTCTCCTCTTCCCTCCCTTTAGCAATGGCCCAGAAATTTGAAGAGTACAGTTTTTTTTGTGTGCCAACTTCACAAAACTACCATTAGAATTTCACTCAATAGCCTTAAAAAACACCTTTGGCAGACACCGAGCTACCGGATGGAGAATTCCATCATTTAATTTGTGTATCCCACATCTGTGAGAAATCTGCGATATATCAGCAAAATATCCAAAAGGGCGCTATGTTTCATTCATTTTTATGTACATGAGAAATCTTCGATTTATCCGCAATATATCCAAAAGGGCGCTATGTTTCATTCATTTTTATGCGCATGAGAAATCTGCCATTTATCCTAAAAATATCCAAAAGGGCGCTATGTTTCATTCATTTTTATGCGCATGAGAAATCTGCCATTTATCCTAAAAATATCCAAAAGGGTGCTATGTTTCATTCATTTTTATGTACATGAGAAATCTTCGATTTATCCTAAAAATATCCAAAAGGGCGCTATGGTTCATTCATTTTTATGTACATGAGAAATCTTCGATTTATCCGCAATATATCCAAAAGGGCGCTATGGTTCATTCATTTTTATGTACATGAGAAATCTTCGATTTATCCGCAAAATATCCAAAAGGGCGCTATGGTTCATTCATTTTTATGCGCATCAGGATATGGAAACAGTGATTACTTCCGGATTAAGGACCTAAACACATTTACTGTAGTATATTATAGATAGGAGTTAGATCTACTTACCTCACATCATCATCCGGACCACCGTGGGTTTTGTTGAAAGGGTTGAAGTGTCCGCCGAAAGAATTGCAGCCCTTGGTGTAGTCGGTCAGCTGGTGGACGTGGAACCCGTGCTCTCCTTCCCCCGGGAATCCATGCAGCTTCCCCTTTATTTCCAGTTGGGAGGAGGGCTATGGTGGAAAAAAATGGGAAAAAAAGATATCTGAGATATATTATATATGCGGCGCGGTGGCCTAACTTATGGCGACGCTGCACAGAACCCGGGGAGAGGGGGGGGGGGGGGGCACCGGGTTCGATTCCTACCAGTGGCACTTCGGTTTTTTTCTTTGGGCAAGGAAATTTACTCACCCCACCCAGGTGTAAAATAAGTACCAATCCTCAATTTGGGTTGGGAAAATCTATCTGCGATAGACCAGTGTTCTACCCAGAGGGTGGCAACCATTGTCATTTGTCCGCTTCACGCTACAAAAACCGGAATAAGCTCCGGGTCCATGGGCCATTAGGCTTTAAAAGACTTACTTCTGAGATATGTAAAGCGATCAGAGCAGCACAGGGCGAAAGAAAGCATCATAGATACTGTATTATTGGTATTGTCTCCATCATAGTTAGGCATATTCGCACCTTTGGAAGAAAAACCCAATTTGTAGTACACTTCAGTAGATTTTTACTGTGTATGGGTAAAAAAAAAGCCTTTGAGCGTTACACGAATGGGCCTTAGCGTTATCATAATTAGATTACTACAATTATCATCACCATTGATTTTCCTTATTCCATTTCGCACAGTTCTCTGCTAAATAAATGGGGGAGAGCTGACTCCCCAAACTGCAGATATTGCGGGAGGTGCCCGCAGACAGTGGAGCATCTGGTCGCTGAGTGCCCGGTGACGAAGCTTGACGACGGCTTCCGATCGGTCTCTAGTTGCAATAGTACGTTCCATGATTGGGTGAAGGATTTGAGTGGGGAGGCGTAACTACCCCAAACGAAACTGCTGCTGCACAGTTCTCTGCTTAACATCGTCTCGATTGTTATCTGATATATCTCTCAACCCTTACCTTCCTTGCCATCACCATCATCTTTCTCTTTATCTTCCTTATCCTGGACTTTCGACTTCACCCCGCCACCCTCGTCATCTGCTTTTGTCGTCATACAATAACAAGTCCTCCTTTTAACTTTCTCATTCTCCGCATCATATCATTATAAATATAAATCCCCCAGTGTCATCTTCGACTTCACCCTCCTCGTCTCTTCACTGTATTTTCCTCATTCCCTTGAGTCATATTCCTCTTCTCCCTTTCCATCATCGTTTTTCTCGTTCACATACATCAACTTCATTGTCTCTTAATCATCTTCATCATTTTCATTGTTCTCATCCCTCTTCACGGATTTCCTCTCTCTCATCTTTTACTTTGAGCTCTCATGCCATAGTTCTCTTCAACCCAAGTAGACTCCATACAATAACACTAGATAGGTAGAGTATGTTTATACCTTTTGACGGAAATGGACTGTTCCTGTAACTTTTAGAAAACTGTTTGAGAAAGTGTTGGGTTGGACCGAGCAAGATGCATAGGCATATTCTGGTAGTTTGAATAGAGAAAAAAAACAAACAAAAGAAACAAAACAATTATGGGAAATTAAGTCGAATAAATGCTTATGTTGATGATGATTATGATGGTGAAGAAGATGATGATGATAACTTTAGTGGTAGTTGTAGTAGTAGCAGTAGTAGAAGTAGTAGCAGTGGTAGTAATATAGACTAATAATAGTAATAATGGCAGTAGTAGTGGTAGTAGTAGAAGTAGAAGTAGTAGTAGTAGTCGTAGTAATAGTCGTAGTAATAGTAATATTAGTAGTAGTAGTAGGCGGTCGCTCTACTATACCGCCAGTATATTGGTTTGAGGTGATAATCAATGCTCATATTTTATTCAATTTTAGACATCTTATTGACCACGACTTAAAAGAGAAAAGGCTCTTGACCATATAGATCTATCAGACTTACCATTGGCCATCATTTGGTTCATTTGGTTCATTTGCTTGGGCTGCCCATCTACGCTCAGGTGCATGTGGATGTGTGCTCCTTTCAAGTTAGAATGGGCGGCATGATCTGGTACAGGGGATGTGGTAGAAGGACATCATAGAGTTACAGGGGATGTGGTAGAAGGGCATCATAGAGTTACAGGGGATATGGTAGAAGGGCATCATAGAGTTACAGGGGATATGGTAGAAGGGCATCATAGA
>JAUEKZ010223395.1:0-36467 GCA_031471865.1 Melibe leonina
CCCCCCCCCCCCCCCCCCCCCCCCCCCCCCCCCCCCCCCCCCCCCCCCCCCCCCCCCCCCCCCCCCCCCCACGATAATCATCCGCTCTCGGTTACTTTAAATGGTATATGGAGCGACAACAGTATCGGATTATTGAAACAAACGAGTTTCAACGAGATCTCCGACGCTGAATGTGGGTCATAGAGAGATGGTTGAAATGGTCAAGTTGTGAAATTATAATTTCAGAATTTGACCATTTCATGGGTGTGGTTCACGTAAGTGTGGACGATGGCCCAAAAGTTAAAGTTGAACAGTCCTGTGGGAGCAGAGCCTTTAATTCTGAAGTGGCCTGTACCGACCTCAGTAAGTTGAAAACATCCCATAAGTTCTCAAAGCGCTCGCAAGGTTCAGACCATGTTTTCTTGGTTTCCCAGAAAATGAAGAAAAAAAATATGTTCCCCTCTCCACAATTGTTCTTCCTTAATGAAACTCTAATTTTGCCTTGGATAGTTACTCATAATTGACACTTCATTGATGTTGATCGAAAACAATACTTGTGATAGAGTTATGGATCTGAAACAAGAGCCCCACATGATTCAATGTCTTCCTAAAGCCTAAAGTCTAGTTCAATGTGAAGGAATTTGAGCAGCCAGCTTTGTCTATTTTAGTGCTGGAACCCAGTGATGAGAATGACAGATATCATTGGGGGTGAAGACCTCTAGGCTAGAGACTATTTGAAATTATATGTCATATTGTTTACTTTATTATCACTTATTTATCGAAAAGTTTTGTCAGCTCTGGCTTCTAAAAGAAAAGTCCAGAGTTAAATTGTTCTGTTCTGGTGATAGAGTAAGATCTAGACTATGTTGTTCATTCCGCTTGATGCCACATGATCTTGTTCTCTCACAGTGGGAATTGCTATGAAAATTCTTACGATCTGTTTTGAATGGTCAACCTTCATGAAGAACATTTTTCAAAGGGAATCAATCATTTGTTAAGTCAAGGTGGCTAGGATTTAACACAATGGATCTAAATCTACTAAGGCCTGGATTTAAATGGACTGGGCTTGAAATGTGTTGGCCATAGAGGCTTAAAATGTTTGTGATTTTTATCCCAAATTTTCTTGAGTGAAAGACCTACTTTCTTAGGGGCCATGTACCTTCAGACTTTATAAAGACAATAAGATAGGCCTAGGCTCCAGTTGAAGAAAAGAACTATAAGTTTCCCCTAACACTTTAGACTCTTCAACAGATTTAGCCAATTAGGAGGAATGGTCGCATCGTTCATACTCAGTTCAGCTTTATGACTCTTTAAAATTTCAGTCTCTCATCTTTTCTTTTATACTTATCCTCTTTTCCTCATGGCAATGTTGTCGGCCCTTTTATTAAGTGGTCTCTATTCAGCAAAAATCCTTTTATCATTTCAGGATTAGAGTCTGCTTTCTGTTAACCTATGGCATAATCTTGCCAAGACTGTGAGAATGGGAATGTAACAAACTGTGGGATGTACACCAGCATTTATTTGGCACATTTTCATTTGATACCCCAAGCTGCACTGTCTAAGATAGAACACTTGGTTGCTTGATAAACTGATATAAGGAATCAAACATGAGGCTTGCGATATCCAGTGTTTTATTAGTGGTACAATATCAATGCATACTGAGATTCCAACCCTAATTGATAAATGCTCTGTGAGTGGGTGAAATTTTGAAAAACAAATATATGCTTAGATTAGAAAAATTTCGTGAGAAAGTCGAATTATTGAGGTTAAGCGTACGATCGACAAAATACTGTTTGTAATCACGAGCCACCATATTTGATCAAAGGATGGGTCATTCGGCACTCAGATTTTGGGGCAATGTTGATGAATGTTAATCAAAGAAGCAAAATGGCTTAGTTCAACAAGTTTGTTACTAAGACACTTCATTTTTAGTTTCCATTTTTTTCCCTTCTCACATACAACACACACACACACTCATATAGAGAGAGACAGAAGTAGGGGAGAAGTGGAGAGCGAAAGAAGAGTGTGTTTAAGTGTGTGGTTGCTTGAGGGTTTTTTTGGGAGTGGAGTTGGTTACAGATGCATTTGATAACATTAGCAGGCTGTGTACTCAGCAGGATAGGCCCCCACTTACAGCAACTTTATTGTGATTGTGAGGTGTTTTGGTTATAGCAATAGATGGATGTTGATTCCCATTTCAGAGAGGAACTGATGGTTACGCTGTATGTCTTGTGTTTTGCCCCCATCTATAAAAAACATATACGGTTATAAGGCTGTATTGATATTGTATGGGTATTGTCACAGAGAGAGTACATATAATATTACTACACTGCATACGACATAGCAAGACCTATTTATTAGTATCATTTAGGTCATGGTCAAACACTAAATCTTATTGAGACAACACGAACCCTAAAATAAGACGCCTGCTATCACAACACCACTTGGCCACAAGTAAAAGACAAAGGCCACGAAATTTAGCCTTGAAGAAAATTGGCAGACCTTTGTATAAGATTCAAGACAGCAGGCCGAATGGGGGAGTAGCCACTCCCACCGGATCTTCCGAATTACGCTCCGTTGATCAAATGTCATGTCTTTCTACATTTGCATCAATTTTTGATTTTGAAAATGTTTATGCTTGTCCTCTTATAGAGTGGTGGTAGTAGGTTTGGCTGTGACATTGCACATAACTCATGGGAATTGGTTTGGATTCTTACCAGTGCCTTTGGCAGTTCAGTTTTTCCTTGAGCAATTGAATTCACTCCAAATGCCACACTCCAACCTTAGGAAAGTAATCAGCATTAGATAAGTGTCCTGTCCAGGGGGGAACTATTGTCACTTGTCTTCTTCATGCTACCGAAACTAGGCTTAAGCTGTGATGGGCCAATGGGCTATATATGAATGGCTTCTTGTAAGAGCTCTTGTATTTTGACTTTTTCATTTCAGGAAGGTAAAGAGGGCCCTGAAGAAGTTGTTGAAACAATAAGGTGAGAACATGTTTGTCAAAATTGAGTTGAATATTTCAAGTCGTTGTAAGATCCTCGCTTATCCTTTTTAAAAAAAAAAATATCGTATTTATTTAATTAACTATCACTGGACTTATTTTGATAGTTGGTGACTGAATAAATTAATCTCATTCTTAGTTTCCACAATGATATAAGCATTAAAATTTTTATATTTCTGCCGGTGTAGAATGAGCCTTTTAACTTTTTATTTTTGCCAGTGCTTAAACTACTTCATTTTTTAAATGTTTTCATGTTTTAGACATTTGCTTCACAAGTATCAATTAGATTTTTTTAAACGGACCTTTCAGTACATTGATTGAATTGTGTTTTTCAATAGAGGTTTTTTATTTTTTCAATGCTCTACTTGTGAACTGGAAGCTTTGAATTATGGCATAAAAATACAAATTCACCATTGGCTGAGTAAATTATCCTTTTTATGTTGCTAGTTGAAAATGATCTGCCAGTGTGAACTATGGGTTCCTACATCATGGTTGTATTGTTTACTATTTTGCAAGAAACAATGTAGAAAAATGAAAATTTCCTCCCAACAAAACTGCTGGGGAGGCTTATCTATGCAAGTTGACTATTTTATTCCTTTCATAGACAATGAAGCCAAAAACACATAAAACAGAATGACAAAAAATGCCAAAGTATTTAATTATAGTAATAATGGCCAACAATTGATAAAAGCAGATAATTGTTGGTGAATGATAATGAATTCGTCTTGAATATCACTTGTAAGGAGGAAGGTGACAAAATATTTTCAGTTTAATTGCCTTTTTTAATAAGTTTGATGCTTTCTTTATTTGTGTAGGTTTGTTTGTGAGGACTACCCGGATTTGAAAGTTCCTTTGGAAACTCGCATTCTGCTTGAAGGAGAAAATGTGGCTGAGTAAGTATTAAGCTGACAGTTTCAGTGTAAATTTTTGTTAAGGTTTTTTTTATTCAACTAAGCTGTTTTAATCTATAGAGAAACTGTTTTCTTGTTTGTCATTATGATAACTTTTGGTAGAAACTATTGCATATGAAGCACATTCAACATCTTATCTTATGAGTACCAAAACAAGCTACATAATAAGCTGGTTAGGGGTTTTTTTTTCTCTGACATCAGACGCTTACTATGCAGAATCTATCACTAAATTATTGCTTAAAACACAGATTTGATTTTATTTTTATAAATAAACTAATAGTCAACTAAATGAGGCCATTCTTTGAAATAAGTGATTACTTATCTTAGCCATTCAAACTGTTCTCTTGCCAAGATGGAAGAAGAAAAAGGAAAATTCCAGTAATGTAGAATATTCAGTTCAGTTGGTCAACTTTCCCTAACTGCAGGTATTAGATTTCAACTCAGGTCATCTTTACTTTTGAAAGGGTGTCCCAGGTGGAAGGAATCTTAATTACTTGAACCTGTGCGGTGCCCGATTATTACCTACTTTTCTTAATAATAGATATTCATTTAATTTTAGTCATGCTTTGAGAATGTTTCATGCAATGCCTTTGCATTGACCAAACAGCAGACATGTCTATTTCAGTTTTCATGAAATATTTACTTGACATGTCATATATAATATACTGCTGGTTCTCAATTCTATAATTTGCTAAACTGATGTAGGGACTATAGCACACTGTTTTTTTTTCTTTCTAAAACCTATTTTAATCTAATGCAATCTTGAATTTTGGGCCTCAAAAGTGAGTGTCCAAGTTGAAAAGGATCCCAGATGAAAGAAATTGACCACCAATAATTCATTTCAAAATGAAAGAATCTAGGATCATTCTCCAATATCAATGTAAAACTAAAAGGTCACTGTCAGTGTGCTAAAAATTGTGTTGAAAATATTAGCTAGAGAAGCTGATTTATGTAGACAATAATGTCTAGTTTCGGTGCTAATGAAATTTGTTATTGATGAGGTGGACTTGCTAGACTTTACAATTACAAGACCCTTGTGAATGATCTCACTTAAAACAATGATGGAATGTTATACATGCATTTTTGTCACTTGAATTGTTTCATTTAATTCTTTTTTTTTCAGCTATGATTATGAGGCCACAAAAAGTCTGTGCGAGAGGTACAATAAAGCTATTGATAACATCAGACAGTTGGTAAGTGTTTAGAAACAGAGTTGTTTTTAGGGGTTTCTTTGTTTTTCAGTTACGTGGGATACATTGTCTTGGTGAAACTACCTACCTCTATTCCTCTCCCCTCTCCCCCCCCCCCCCCCTATTTTTTTCAATTCTTTCTTGCAAATTATACATGTATGATACCACACATTTACAGTTACACACACCGCTTAATAAACAAAATGCAATGATGGTGAAAAGAATTTTGTTCATTGATTGAACTATAAAGATTTGGAATCAATTCTATACAGGGAACAGCCATTGGATGGCCAGAATGATTGCTTCAAGTCCTCTCTGATTGTGTGCAAATTTTTTGTGTTTTTATATAAAAAGCAAGATGAATTGTAATAGTTTTGCTGTGAGCTCCTTGTCATCTTTTTCAATCCTTAATATTCCATAGATCAAAGGCTCTCCAAGACAGCGGGAAGTTAGTCCACGTGCTTCTACCAAGCAGCTCAGACATATCTTGCAGATGGCCTATAATCACTCTGTGGAGGATCCTGACAAACTGAATCATTATGAACCATTTTCACCTGAGGTATGAATACACTTTTACTCACTCCACTCAAACACTGAATTATTCAGTTTGCTTTATTGAGTGCTTCTACAATGAGCATTTTATCAGAAAACTCATTGCAGTTACATCATTTATACTCTACTCTTCACAGTAAAAGTAAATAAAACTATTTGTTAAATTTTAAAACAATCTAACAGTTTTTTGTGTACTTGTTTACTAAGTTACTTGGTCTAAGGAGAGTGTGTACCCTGGAGGAAAAATCTAAAGTTGAGTGAACAAAGAATATCTTCAAAAGCAATTTTAAGTGTCAAACTACTTCATCTTGATATTGCTATTCGGTTCCATTTTCATGTGTTGGCTGGGGAAAAGCTTGCTTTGTGGAAATCTTATGACAACTGATGTTATTAGTTAAGTGAAAAAATACATATTTTTTTCAACATGTAATGGGTTTGAGAGAAGAGAATTACATTGGTCACTTTGAAAATGGATAGTTTTATTAATTGAGATTTTTTTTTCTATTACATGCTGACTATATAGTTAGCTTTTATAGGTTTTAACCCTTTGATGATTTAAAAAAAAAATTCTATCATGATTAGGTGTATGGTGAAACCTCTTTTGAATTGGTTGAGCAGATGATAAAATCAGTGGAATTCACAGATGCAGATAGCTTCATCGACCTTGGTAGTGGTAAGTTCAAGAACATGTTGCTTCCATATATTAATGCTATACTTATTTTAACAAATATTCTTTTGCACAACCATTGTTAAGGTTTTAATTCAATGGCAATGTTTGATTCTAAAATGGTTTGAAAGTTATGTTCGTTTGAAATTGTGACTTGAAGAATTTCAAACATGAGCTTTTTGCATTGTCTTCTTATTCTTCTTATTAACTGACTGACTTGGCTGGGCCGAGTATTACTGCCAGTACGCATTTCAACGTGGTTGATTGCAGACCTCTTTAACTCTTAAAGCGTTTTTTATTTTTTTATTTTTTTCTCGTTTTTAATTTAATGCAACAACTTAGAGGGTCTTTCTGAAAGTTATATGATGAAGCATATTTTTAAAGGTTTCCATGTTGTTCATAAGCTTTGCAGTTGTAGGCAAGCTGTTCCATAACCTTATAGTGCTAGGAAAGTAGGAATGAAGATGACCATCAATATTAGATTGAGGTAGATTAAACATCTCATAGCCTGACTGCCTAGTTTGTCTCTGACCCAAACTCCTCTGGTATTGGTCAATCTGGATTTCTTTAAGTCTGTTTAAGCTTAAATTTTAAAATATTGTTATCTTAGTCCTGGCTCTCTTACCATCCTAAGTTCTTCATATTCATATTTGTTGAGCCTGTAATAAAGGAGCAATTATTAGTTGCATATCGAGCAGCATTCTTCTGCACTTTATCAATTTTTTCTATTTGATTTTTACAGTGTGGATCCCAAACCGTGCGACCATGATCGAGTATAGGATTTACAAATTTGTTTTATAGCATTTTTCTTTGATATATTTTGGAGGACAGTTGGATGTGTTACGTTTTTTGTAAAAAAAAAAACACACAAAAAACGGCTTAGATTTATGGATTATTGTATTAGTTTTTCTTTTGCTTACATATTCATGTTGTTGCAGGTGTGGGACAAGTAGTTCTCCAGGTTGCTGCTGCCACAAAGTGTAAATTTTGTTATGGGATTGAAAAGGCGGACTGGCCTGCTCAGTATGCTGTGGTAAGCGGTTGACTTTATTTATCCTTGCTGCGTGCAGCTGACTTTTTAATCATAATCATTAACCTTGTTTGTTGGGTACAAAGTGAAATGAATAAATCTGGGGTATTTATTTTTAACCCTCAATCATTTGATGGACTAAGTCAATGATTTAAAAAAAAAAAACCTCTCTAGTTGGTTCATGTCTTTTGTTTTATTGAAATATTGGTTGTAAGTAATGGATTTGTAAGGTATGGATTAAAACTTGAATGATCACATTGCAATAGGTTTTTATAATTAATGTATAATAGTGAGAACTTTGTTTTGATTTTGAGAAAGCTGTTCAGTTGTTTTTTCTTTGATTTGAGGAGAGAGAGGATGGTAAACCTTCACAAGAATAAAGTAGTTTATTAAAAAACCATCTGGTTTGTGTTTTATGTTACAATATTTAAATTTGTTTATAGGTAGAAGTTGGTGATATTATTTTTAATTTTTTTTCATAATGAACTTTTCCTCAGCATTTTTTATGTTTATAAGCCATAAATCAAAATATACTTGTTTGAATATCCTTTTTTCTGCCATTGTTTGAAGAGAAGTTATATACCAGTTAATCCTCAACTATCAAAAACACTTAAAACTGTGCTTTTATGAGTGTGACAAAAACCTTAAGATCTGAGGCATTGCATTAAATAAGTGTTCTTTTTAAATTCCCTTGAATCGTACAGATAATGGAAAGAGAGTTTAGACGTATGATGGCCTGGTATGGCAAGGAATACCAAGATTTTTTGGTGAGATTTTTCTTCCATGTTTTTTGTGTTGACAAAAAAGTTAGAGGGAGGGGGTGACGGGGTATTACATGTTATTGAAAGTATTAATCTCTTTAAAAATTTGCAGCTTTTTGGGTATTTTTTTTTAAGGGTTGTTTTTTATTTTACAAAAAAACAGGGGTAGGGGTAAGGATTAGACTAAATCAAGAACCGTAAGTGTTCCCCTATTCTCTTTGCAGATTGTCCTAGAGAATTATCTTTTAACTTCTTATTTAATAGAAAGTACTAAATATGGATGCATTTTTTGTGTGTGTGTGTGAAAGAATTAGTTTAAAAGTTTTGCAATAATGGTCACTGACATTAATATGAAATATTGTGTCCTTTTTTACAGATTCAAAAAGGGGATTTTCTGGATCAAAGTGTTAGAGAAAAACTCAGTCAAGCAACGTAAGAATTTAACTCATGAAAAAACATATTTGGAAATACTCTTTGTTTGAATTATTTATTTTAATTGATGAATTAAAAATTCCTTTCCATTTGAAAACAAAAGAGTAGATAATTTGTGGAAAAATGTAAAGCATCAGTGTCTATCTACTTTACTTTCAGAACATTGAGAACAGATTAATTGAATTATCCACAGAATTAACAGTTCACCCTCTAGAAAAAGAATGGATAGTAAAGAGAAAATCAACTTGACTTACATAAAGTTACTTCTAACATTGAACCATTATTGGTTTTGAGTTGTAACATTTCCTTTAATAATTTTTCCCTCTGTCTGACAGGGTTGTATTTGTCAACAATTTTGCGTTTGGGCCTGTTGTAGACCATGAGGTAAGTTTTTCCTATTTACAGTTGATTGCATAAAATCAATATTTAATGGGGTTTTTTTTTAATGGTTTTGAATCGAAATGATAATAACAAATAAGTCATAAGTTGTTAATAGTTGTTTTTCAATAACGAAAGAGGAATGATGTGTTGGGAAAGAGGTTTTTGAGATAGAAGTGCGAGGAAAGAGGAAGATGTGAAGATGGATGAGCACTGACAGGAAGGAATTTGGACTCATGGGAGAGGGTGACCAGGATCACAGAGCTTGCATATGTTAATACAACCCTACAAACTTGAAAGGATAGCTAGAAGAAGTAGAAGTTGTTTTTCATTTCTATTTATTGATTCATTAGTTTATCAATATTATTGAAAAAAAAGTTGTAGAATTCACTAATTTCTATCAAGTTGTAAATTTTGTAGATTTTGAACAAGTTTATTGCAGAATCCTCCTTATTCATTTAAAATCATTTTTTATCATTCTTTTCACATTTTCAAGCTGAAGCAAAGGTTTGCCAATTGCCTGAAGGAGGGTGCCAGAATTGTTTCCTCAAAAGCATTTTGCCCCTTGAATTTCCGAATTTCGGAGCGAAATTTGAGTGGTATGTATTTTTTATTTTCCTTTATTCTGAATTTATTTGTCTTTTCCCATCATTGAGCTGACAATTGCTTGAGCAAAGTCTGGCTTGGCCATGAGAGGTTACCTGTGCTCAAGAATAAAGTTAAAGGTAAAGTGAAGGCTTATATACCGCTGATATCCATGAGTGCTCATCGCACTTTATACTTTTTACTTTACCCCGGCCAACGGCAAACATTGAAACATATAGGACAAGACAAGTGTCTGGTTAGGCTTGTTACAATTTGTTTGCGGGACAAAGACGCTGCTGTATGGAGGGCCTGGTACCAATTTTACTGCTGTGTCGACAATGGAAAAAATGCCACCTCTGAAGGGGGTTGAACTTGGGATCTTCGACACAACAGTTTGATGCTCTACCAACTGAGCTATTGTGCCCCCATGAATACCTTGAAACGACATGTTCTGGGGGGTTGTTTTGTTATGTTTGTACTCAGATGGAAGTTGAGAATAAAGATCTTTGATTTAAAACAAGGCCAACCCGGGCTTTGATTTTCCTTTCACTCACTGTATCTTTCCTTATTCTTAGTGGGAGATCACTGTTTCTTTGAAGCTTACCCTTTGTTCACCTATGCAAACCTTACCTGACATAGGACAGAAACATCTTTGTAGAAAAATCCATTTCTGATGGGGTGAAATTGTTCAAAGCCCTGACCACTGTTTGTTGATAATATATCTACATCTGTGACCGGATACACTGCACAATATGAATGAACTTGTACCTTTTTTCTCTCATTCCTATGGATGACAACCGCAACCAGCAACACCATGATAATTATAAACCATTCATTGCCATCGACAAGGCTGACTTTGAACTTATACTACATAATAACACATTATTGCAATGTGTCCAAGTCAGTCTTGCTGTCCTCCTGACTAGCAATGGCGTAAATGTTACAGACACTTGTTGCTGAATGGGGGTTAATGGATGCTTACATTTGTTTTATTTTGCAGACATTGGCACCATCATGCAAGTCCAGGAATTGTCTCCTTTGTGTGGAGCTGTGTCTTGGACTGGAAAACCGTTTGCCTATTATGTGCACACTATTGATAGAACTCAGGTGAGTAAAAGAATTCTTTGTTTCAAGTTATGGGAAACTGGAAATGACAAACTTACAAAAGTTTCTTTTTGTGTATTAATTTCTCATTTTTTTTGCTATCTCAACTACAGGGGTGTTTCGAAAATCTCAAACCTGTGTGACTTGAAAACATTGTCAAGATTGGTTTTTCTTTCAATTGGCTTTTCAAGTCAGGTCTTGAGACAATTTTAAGAATAAATCTCTTTGTTCTTAAATTATAATGCTCCTTTTTCGCTTGTCATGTCTCTCATTTAAAAAAAAAAAAGAACAATTTTTTAATGAATTTTATTTTAACTTTCTTTGCAGCTTGAGAGGTACTTTCTTCGTCTGAAAAATCCAAACCAAAAGGTTAGTGAATTTAATTTTGTGTTATTGTTCAGATTCAGGATTGTTTATGATTGACAGCATTTTAATGCTTTAGCATAGAAGATAATTGTATGTTTGCTGTAGTTTAACCTGAAATTCTAGAAGTAAGATTAATAGTGTTACATATAAAATGACAAAAAGATTAGACCAAGTTATTTCTGATTTTTTGTTTAAAATTTCAAGACTAGCTGTATTATGTCTGTAGTATTGACATCTGTAACATAGTTTTTATAGCAAATAGTTTAACTAAAGTAATGTCAGTTGTCCTCTATGAGAGATTTTTGTTTTGAAGCTGAAATGTACAACCTTAACCTTGAAATAATAATTTTTCAGGACACAGATGCACGTCGGGACAGAAGGGGGAGGCCATTGATGTCAATCAAAGAGAGAATGAATGGAGCCTTGCGTTTGAATTCGGTAAATATTCCACTGTCCTTTTCTAACAGTCTTAGAGAGGCTGTAAGGCTCTAATAAAATTGTGCCAAAAAAAATTGTTTTTTTAATGCTCTTTCCATGATGCGGAAAGAAAAGGGCAATCATGTTTTTTCATTATATATGACAATGTTGTCAAAGTTGTAAACTTTTAGTTTGATTTTCACTCACTGACTACATTCCCACAGTGTGCAGGAATCGCCGCATGCTGGCTGATCCTAATCTTGCAGGGGTTGCTGGTTTAACTTTGACTCTTTACTGAAAGGCTTGTGGGAATAGTCTCATGCCATTTTGTTTAGCCCTCTCTCTCGCTTCATGGCAAATTTGAATGCATTTCAGGTTTTAGATTATTTTCGTTTCTGTTTTATGCGGAAGTCACTTCAACTTACTAGAATCTCACAAGCGCCGTTTTCATTCATATGCAATCATTTTCCCTGTTTGCTTACTTTCCTTTAAAAAAATTGATCAAGATTTTGAAATGAAAAGAAATATTTTTATTATTTCATTATTAATATTATTTTTAACGATACCTCCTTCATATTGTTATTTGTATTAAGAATCAAAATATTCAGCATTTAAGTTCCTTCAAAATAACAGATTTGTTTTTACTGCCAAATCTAAGATTGAGAGAATTTAAGATATGAACTTAGTATTTGCCCCATTTTCACAGAATCATGTTAGCAGCAGGCGCAGAGGAAGGGGTGCTGACAAAGATTCATCATCTCCCCTTCGAGCGGCCAAAGTCCTAGATTTTGATAATACCTCAAATGCTAGCTCAACTAATACTGAAGATAGTTCAAACAGCGCTGCATTGCTCGGTCCAACAACACGCCGGCAGTGGAATGAGTATGTGAAGAGACCTCTTTCCCAGAGTGGATCTGAGAGTGAAAACATAAGCTCTGTAAGTGCTGTACAGTTGCTTGAAGAATTTCTTTTTAAGTAAGACTTAACATCTCTGTAAAAAAAAGTTTTTACTTTGGAAGAAATTTTTCAAATATAATGACATTGGATTGAATTGTATCCAAGTTCACCATATTCCTTATTTGTCATGCTTTTTCATGTTTTTAAAAAAAATTCTTTTTATAGTGTGCTGAGGGTCAAGTTGTGAAGGAGACCAAGAACAAAAAGCTCAAGGTTGCTAAGCAACTCAATAATGGTCCTCTTGGGAAAAGGAGAATGCAAGGTTCGTATGTAATAATTTAAAAAAATTATCGTTTTGATCAATCCTTTCATTTAGTAACAATGTCTAGTTATTTTTATGAGGACCATAGTAGTATGGATTTAAGTTTAATCAATTACTTACTTTTAGCTCTTTGTTCTATTACGACAAAGCTCCATTTATCTTTTGCAGGTGAAAAAGAAGACACAAGTAATACAGTTTCAGGAAGAACCAAGAGAACAATAAAACTGAGAATGAGGCACAAGAAAACATCAGAATCAAACAGTGAAATTAAAGCTGACACTTTAGAAGATATAAAGAAAGAGGAGAAGGAGTCATTATCCAATCAGAAGCCTGATCTCATCAGCACAGAGAACGTCTCTCCAAAGCCTCAACCTTTGGACAGTCTCAATTTACTGCATGCACACACAGTGATGTCCACATCAGGACAGGGTAATACATTGCTTTGTTACTCTTGCACGAAAGGGATGATATCTAATACATGGACCCAGTATGGCCATGGATATATATAGAACTTTTAAAACTATATTTTTCAAACATTATCAAGTTAGCATATGATTTTGCTTGTACATAAACTATTTTGTGATAGGTAATACAGGTATTCGTGTTATGGTAACTATTTAACATTGCTGTTTTTATCTTTTGGCTTTATCTGTCATCTTACTTTTTCCAGCACTCTCTCCAGTGTTCCCTAACTAAGCATAAACACACAGCTGTTTTGTATCTGTTAGCTCAGTCTTGGTCCTGCTTGTTATCCTAACAGACTATGGTCATCCCCCATTTTTTACACTTTGGTACCTAACTATAGGGTCACTTGCTATCTAGGACTGACTACTTATGTACACAAAGGGCGATAGAATATCCTTGGTCTCCGAGGACCATAATAGTGCGTGATGTGGGCGGTAGCCATTATCTGTTTGTGTGTCCTGCTTTGTGATTGTGGGAGGTGGTTTTTTTTTCTGTAAATCGTCTCCTTGTCAACTTTTTTTTAGAGATGATAATTTTTTTCCTTGTAAATCTTCTCTCTGTGAAACGTCCCTGGCAGGGTCAAAGTCTGGCTGTTCTTTTAACTAGCCTGTCTATCATCTTACTTGCCCTTGAGCGCTTATATGACCATAGCAGTTGCAAGCACCCTAAAACTCAATAAACAAACAAACAATACTTTATTCTTTGTTCTGCTGTAATTTGAAAAGAGAACTAAGGCTTTCTGCATGTTTTTTCTTATTATTTCTTTTCCATCAGATTGAAATATTGAAGGAATCAAATTGATTCAATTTGTCAAGTTTTAAAACAGTGTTTATTTCTATCAATTTCCCCAGAAACTTCAGAGAAAGTCAACTACAATGACAAGAGAATGACAGAGCCTTCAAATGCATATTTTAAACCAAGTGTTCAAAAGCAGACTGTGTCATCTTTAGAGAAAGAAGCTGGTTTCCTGCAAATGATTGGTAAGATTGGGCCTGATTTTATGAAATGCGATAATTTTTGATGGAAATTAATACATTAAAAATTTTAGTCACTCTTTAATTTTAAAGAAATAATCGTCCAAAATGAAATTTTGTTCTCATTCATATGGGGACTTCTCATACATCATTTTACATTTGCCTGTAACAACCAATATAGTGACAATCAGTCAATATTGAAATTGTGCAGAGAGGAGCAACTTAAAGGATTAAGGGACTTGAAGTTTGTTGGGAGAGACTGGCAGTCCTTAATTTGCACAGTTTGAAATACTAAGATGCGGGGATGTTCTTATTCAACTTACACACATACAAAAAAAAAAACCCGTATACTTTTACTGATTTTTAAGAAACAAAAGTTGACCCCATAATGATTTTTATACAGATTTCGCTGAGTACCAATTCTTTTTAAAAGCATTCTATTTGGACAATTTCATAAGATTATGATTGAGGAAGATCTTATTAATACACGATAAGATTTGAAACATCTCTGTTGGCAAAGTTAAGACCTTCTTTCCCTTGGCCTTAAAACTTTTAGAATGCTCTGTGAACATGACATGATATGTATGATATTAAAAAAAAAAAAATTATTTTGTAATTTCTTTTCCATATCAGAAGAGACTTCACTACATGAGTTATTTTGAAGGTCTTATAGATATATGGGCAGTCTTTTTTAGTTTTTGGCCCATATATAAATCGTGTAGTTTAGAATTTTTTAAAGTTAATTAAATGGATGAATTGTTATGCGATTTTCCATATCTCATTGAACTTCAGAAACAATGAAGCAGCGCTTCCTGTCATTCATGGCCTTTATGCAAACTCCTGAATATAGAGCCATGTTGAAACTGCAGATTGAGCAAGAAAAGGTAAGTGTAAAGATTAAATGAGGTGACTGAGAAAAACTGTTTCCCTGAACTGTTAATGCCAGAGCAAAACCCCTTGCACACATGGACAACCTGTACCTCAAATGAATTTCTAAAGAAAAGAAATTCTCAAAAATTGAATGGTGGCAGTTGAAAATAAACAATAAGATATTAATATTATTTTTAAACAAATATGATTTTGTAATTTTCATACTGAAAATAGTTATTACACTACATTGAAATTAGAGGAGCAGTGAGTATTATTTTTTCTTTCCAAAAATGTCTGTTATATATTGTATCAGCTCTAAATCACTGGAGAACAATTTTGAAATAAAATTTTCTTCCTTTAGTGCCTCAGACAGAAATCTTCAATGTTCTTACACTTACAGAAAGTTTGTTAACGTTCACTCTATGTAACAAGCTCTCTGGTTAAGCTCCAGGTTAAGTTTAAGGCTGTTGACTCAATCATACATTCTGTGATATAAAATAGTCCATCTCTGTGAAATGTCTCTGGCAGGGTCAAAGTCTGGTTATTCTTTTAACTAGCCTATCATCTTACTTACCCCTGGGCACTTATATGATCATAGCAGTTGCAAGCACCCTAAAACTCCCAATAAACAAACAAAACAAAAATAGTCCATCCATTATGAGTTTTTTTCTATCAATGATTTCTATCCCACTGATCTGATTGTAAAAGATTTTTTATAAAGCTATTTATTACTGTTTAAGGACTTCAATTTCCTTTACTTTAATCTTTCAGGCAAAACGCATGACTCTGTGCAAGAAAAGAGAGACTCTAGAGAAAGACATTTCTGCACTGCAAAGAGATGGAGTGTCACTTATGAAAGAGAGATTAAAAGAAGTAAGTCACAATTTTAAAGTAGGCTATGATTTGTGACTCAGTACAAGTATCTTCATTAGATTTAATTCTTGTCTGATTTTTGTTGTAGTTTTGGTTGATATTGCTCTTGGTTTGTCTGTTTTTTATGTGTGTGGGGGAGGGGCTGGTGTGTGTGACAAGGTTTTTCTTCCCACATTGTATCCGCATATTAGAATGACTCACCTTTTCGTTTTCAATCATCTCTAGAATAATTACAATAAACCTGTGTAAACTGACGTATAGGGTTTATAAAATTTAAACTCAACTCTAATTTTGCACAGCTTGGTTTGAAAGCGGATAATCCAAAAGACCTGATGTCACAAGTCAGATCTGTGGTCTCCAAGTCCAAACAGCTCAAGGCTCAGACATCCTCCTTACAAAACCATATCCAAATTCTACAAATGGAGCAGAACAAAAAATTAGTGAGTCATTATTGGACATAAGCTGTGCATTTGCATTAGATGTTATATTCTCTAGTCCAGAAATGTGCTTCCTATTGTATATAATTCAAAATGAATTTCTTGTATAGGTAGTCATGTTGCATCGATACATGATTCTAACAAATTGTTACCCTGAAACCATTTTTGGTGGCACCATATTCCATCACAGTCTCTCGTCCGTGATCCAGTCAGTTACTTTTGTTTGCTTGGGTAGTGGCCCTTTATTTGAAACTTTGACGATTTCAACATAGCATGATAATTGCAAAGTGTAAAAAGAGAGGGGATCGCTAGGCCGGTGGTTATCAAAGGTGAAACAAAGGGAGGGATTAGCAGGCCAGTATGGTGGGACAAAGACAAAGCAAGACAGACAGAAAAGCGACATTTCGACCAAAGGTCTTCATCAGGACAAACAAAATAAACAAAACTTAGCTGCGGATTGCCTGCTCATATGTTCATATCTGCTTACATTGTTCAGTTGAAGAATAATATAGTGTGTGTATGTTAGTTATACCAAGACATTGGATGCAAAATTTACATCTGTCACAAGACTAAGTCAATTGAAACAATTTTCCTGTAACTAAACTTTTGTGTACCTTTTCAGACGACAGCTTACAAAAAGATTGTCGAACTAAAAAATGGTGAAAAATTTGGAAAGGTATGTGCTTGTACTTCAGTGCACTGTGTAATGTCATTTCAACCAGTAATAGTTGTATTCACTGGATCTGCAGAAATCTGTGACTTTTTTAAGGGTTCTTTTAGATTTTCCTTCAGTCTCAATTTTCCATTCTACTATGTCTTAGAATTATTTAAATGGGAAACTACATGAAAATCATCAAAATGGTGTTGAAATAGTTGATTAATTAGATTATATCAAACATTGCTTTTGAATTGTACAAAGGTTTCTTGTCAGATAATACGTGATCATCATAGCTTTTCAATAACCTGATGTTTCAGGACCTTTAATTATGCTATTTGAAGCATATATATCAGCCTTTTCAATCGAAACTAGTTTCCAAGTCTCTTGAATTGATTATTTTAATTGTTAAAAATTATCCTTATTCTTGTTTCTTCTCTCCCTTTACAGAATGGATACTCAAATAAAAATGAGAAGGAGCAAGACAGAGTGTTAGCAGGGGTAAAACATTTACAAACGGAATTGCAACATCTTCAAAGTGTCAATAGCAATTACATCACTGAAACTGATCCATACCAGTTTGAAATGCCAGTGCAAGACAAAGCCAAAAGTGAAGGAATTTCAAAAGAAAAGCTTGATATGAAAGAAAAGTATGAGGCTTTAGATAATATTTTAGATCTACTGAAGAAAGAGATGGCATCTCTACCTGTTTGCCTAAGGGACAAGAACTATTTAAGCTGCTTTAGTATTGACACTAATGAGGCAGTCCAGAAAGAGAAAAATTTGGAACAAGTGGAAGTTGATGCATTGAAGATTGAATCAAAACCTCCTCCTTTTAAAGGAGAAATGACCATGAAGGAAATGCTTGAGCGCACTAACCCTGCCAAACTGCAGACCTCCATGTCAAACTCTCCACCTGCCTCCTCATCTTGGAAAGTGGGAACAACTTCAGAGCATTTTGTAACTCAGTCATCCCCTAGAATTTTGCCTCCTGGGACAAAGATTGATTTGAAAAAGTCCTCTAAATCAAATGGTTTCAAATCTTCTTCTAAGCAATCTTTGTCTCAACAAAATTTGCCAAGTTTCCGGGGATTGTTAGAAAAGGATGTCAATGAAGACAGCAGTCCCAGATTGGCAAAAATTGTACCCCTCTTACCACATACCTACACTGATTTTGAAAAGTCTGCTGCAGAGGATCTTATATCACTGAAAGACAGCGTGAATGCTTCTTTACCCTCAGTTAGTAATCCGTCTCAGGGAGATTCCTGCCAGAAAATGAATGAAACAAGTTCAAAGAAACATTCCGCTGATACCAAACAACCTGCAGTGGGTGTTGGAAACCATCCTCAAAGACTTTTACATGATTCATCTCCTCTAATAAATAGCAATATAATCACTGTCCATAGTCAGAATAGTGCCATTCATCTGCCATCAACTTCTAAGCAACAATTAGGAGTGCAACGCAATCCTCACCTTACCTCGTTATTACAATCCCCTCAGGCTTATTATGGTAACAACATTTATTCGTCCAAGCAAACAAAATCCCAAGTTAACCATAAACATAAAGGATCCTCCCTACCAGTCCATATCCCAGCCAAGATTCGTGCCATTGAATCACAAGGTCCTTCTAAGGAGATCTCCACCCATTTGACTTATGTGACAACACATAACCTCCTATCTGCCTCTTCATCCTCACCCGTTATTGGTTCCCACTCAGGGACTAATGGTCTCACTGCTCTATCATCTTCAGATTGTGTTGTAAACCCTCAGCTTATGCCTACTGGTTTAACATCATTAACCAGCAACACACAGGCAGCAAATGGGACTCAGGCATCATCAATCAAGATTTTATCAAGCAATTCTCCCCTATTTATCCAAGGCAGCAATGGCAGCATCACCAACAGCAATTCCACATCCCATCCAGGGAGACAATACTATGGGGTCAATCAAGGGGTCCGAATCCTGACCAGTCCTGAGGCAGGAGGTGGTAATCAGAGGGTCATCAGCAGGCTGCAGCCACCCAGTGGGGACGGTAAAGGTAAGTTATCATGTCAACAAATGTACCATTAGTGAGATACAGTTAGCATGCCCTTTTTTTCCCCTTGAGTCGAGACAGTTGCTCTTTCTTGCATCATCATGCTGTGTCATATTGCTATTCTTGTTTAGTTTCTCATTATTGAAAAGGTTTAGCTATTCAATCCTTATCCATGGTCATTATCAATACTAATGAACTTATATAAACGAGATTTTATGATTATGCTCTCATATCACAGTTAGTAAAATTTGCCTCACCATGAATATTCAAATATTTATGTAATCTACCATCATTGCTAGTAACCCTTACTTTGATATTGATATGGTTTTACTGGTCTTTGGTGAAATGTTTAAAATCGATAGATATATATTGGCTTTTGTTTGGCAAACATTCTAAATTTTGAAATGGAGGCCCATCATTCATACCCCAACAATTATCTTGATTTTCTTATTTTGGTCAGTGTTATTTTCCTTGTTAAGAGAAAGAAGGGATGAACATGAAAAAGGTAGCTCTAGCATATATTTTTTTTAATTTGTTGGCATACAGTATAGGCTTACTTACAGCTTTTATGTGGTCATCCTCCTTTACTTTCTCCATAGTTATTTTGTGGTAGAGATTGCTTTAAGCAGAGGTCTTATGGTTGACAATCTCTGCATTTAGTTGGTCTGGAATGGATACAAGTGTTCTTCCTTTGAATTACTGGGATTTTCTTGTGGTGTTAAGTAAAGGAACAACTTGAAGATTAATGTGTAATTTTGTTCAATGGTAAGAATTTGACTCCAGATCTGAACTGTGATACTCTTCTTCATTTTAGACTGGTGGTTTTGGAATTTGTTTGGAAGGTTTTGCAGGTGACGACAATTTTGTTGAACTTCCTTACTTGTGTTATCCTCGGCACTTTAGAGATTGGAATTTTGTTTTCTTAAGTTTTGAACGAGAAAAGGCATTGAATTGTCTTGTATTATCTCTTTCCAAGCTTATTTTCTGAAAGCACATATATTCTGCTTTTGCTCTCTATTTGTAAACAAATATTGATATCCATGACTTCAGATGTTTTTCAGCTTTCATCCAATGATGGGTCACGTCCTTGACTCAAATAAGACTTTAGACTTTTTCCTTTTTTAAATTTTTTTTTAAAATTCAGATGTTGATGAAGCAATCCATAGCTTTCATTTGAAAGAGTCTATATAGTAGTACAGGCATAATCTTTCATCCAAAAGCATTTTGTAGCTGTGTTTATAATTGTCTTCGTGAAGTCACCCGTTGAATTATTCGAGGTCTACTGGTTTTGACACAACATGTATCATGTATTGTTTGACAACAAATCAAAGAGTTACAGTCACTAGTCTCAGTTTAATGGCCATTATATTGATAGGCTCTTTTTGTTGACTGAATTTAATTTTTTTTTCTTTTTTGCTTTGTTTTGATATGAATACTTAACTTTTTTGTTTTTTTGTTTCAAGTTGCAATTTGAATGAGAATGTATGTGTGTTGGGGGGAGGGGGGGGGTGGAATTGATACGTCTATGATCAATAGTCATTTTGTCTTGAGATTAGGAACTGCCTTTACTTGGATGAGACATTTACACTTACAATTTATGGTTTCAATGGTGTTTTGTGGGGAGTTAAAATTATAACTTTCAGTTTAATTTGTTACTTTCTGACACAGGTAGAAGTTGAAATTTTCTCAAAATTAAGTCAACAGGCTGTTATAGCTTGGACACCTTGAAAATATACGGAACAGGATAACTATTGAACTCACTTTTGAAACTTTGTTATGAAACCATTTGTATCAGAACAACGTTTCCATTTTTTCAATCCTGTTTTCAAATCGTGTGATTCTCAAATTCATCAGAGAGGGACAAAAATACTTGTTTGTTTTATTTGATAAGGTATCCAAAGAAATAAATCAGTAATGCTTTGGACTGGGCATTTTCTATGTCTTTTATTCGATGATAGTTGGTTTCCTGATTATCAAAATTAGAATATTACCAAAGACATTAAATTTTTTGTTTAAACACCTCTTCTCTCCTCCTTTTTCTCTTAACTGTTCTAGCTTCCACTCTGTCCTGTGATAGTCTCAAAGGTGGTGTTGTGTCAGGGGCTGATGAGGAAGTTGATCTTAATGTTATTGAGAAAGGTATATCTGAAATTGCTTGCAGAAAGTGGGATGTTGATGATAGAATGGATCAGAATTCTCTTTCATATAAACTAGTGTCCTTAGGTGCAAGCCACAAAGATGTGACTGAGTGTGGCTCTGTGAGTGAAGCAGTAAGAAACTGCCCTGTCCCTCCTGAAGGTGACATGAAAGAAGACACTGACATGATGCATCCTAATGAACAAGATATTCAGTCACAAGAATTAGACGGTTATCATTGTGGCAGGGAAAAGGAGGCAGTTCCTGCTGATAGAGGTGTGACACAAACAGCCAGTGAAAATCCCAAGGTGTCCATTTGTCACTTAAAATCTAAAAGAAATGAAAATCAGTCAGTTTCAAATAATGAAGAACCTTCAAGGATCAAGAAAATTAACAAGAGTCATAAAGTCATTAAGAAAGAAAAAAAGGATACAAAAGTAAGAAATAACAAACTTCAAGAAATGGTTTTGAAAGAGAAAGGAGAGAGGAGTCACGTGATAGATGTGAAGCCATGCTCAAGAATTAAAGATAAGAATGATGTGTCAAGACAAGAAGATTCACTTGATAAAAGGAAGAAACCAAAAGAAACTCTAACATGTGAAGCAAAGAAGGGCAAAACTATGACCAAATCTGAAGTGATCAGCTCAACCACAGCAGAGAAAAAAGACAGACGTAAGGGGCTGAATGGTCCCATTAAAAGGAGTGAGAGAAACAAGAGTGGGAATGAAGAACAAAAACCAAACAATGTAGTTTCAGAAAAAAGTAGCTTGGAAAAAGAGTTAATGGACAAAAGGGGCTCCTCTAAAAGGGAAAGTAAGGTAGAGATGATCCAAAAAGAAGTTTGTCAAGATCAGCAATCTAGTATTAAAAAGTCAGAACAGCCTTCTAAAGAAAAACTCAAATGTGCAAAAGCAGTAGATAAACAAAGGAAAAGTGACAGCTGCCCGCCACCCCCTCATAGAAACAGCAGACAACAAGAAACCCAGACAGGGAGTGTCTCTAAGTGTAAAAGAGTTACTTCCCCTGGTCCCCCGCGGTTGGAACCAGCCATTTCCCCTCCACTGTTCTCCCCCACTGATCTGGTTGTGAAACCAGGAGGCAGATCATCAAATGTAAGTCAATCTGATAAGCCAAATGGTAAATCTTCATTCAAGGGAAATATTTGTGTGAATAGCTCCAAGATGAAGACCCAATCAAAAGCACCTTCCCGAGATAAGAAATGCTCTGAAAATAACACTCTTAAAATGCTTCAGGGGGATACGAGCAAAAACAACTCCAAGGTAGAGCTAAGAAGTAAAAGCAAGAAAAGTAATAATGGACAGACCAAAACAAATCATCACTTTGTAAAATCACCAAAAATAGCTGGAGTTGCTAAAGAAGTCCACAGTGCATCAAATGCAAAAACAGCTGCTGATAAAGATGTAGAATCAAGTTCCAACATAGATTTAATGGATAAAACTGAGGATGTCCTTGAAAAAGAGGTCATTCTTAATGAAGATGTGTCCAGCACATTGATAGATAACAAAGCCTGTGAGTTTACCGAATCTGTGAAGGAGTCTTTCAGCCGTGAAGATTCCAGTGAGCATCAGGACAGCGGTTTTAGCGATGCTTCCTGCTCTCTGATTACACCTCTAGATGAAAACCTGCCATCTCTTGAAGCATATATGGAGAAAGAAAAAGTCTATGAAAAAGATAGCTGCTCTCCTAGTTCTCAAACAGACCTGTCTGACAAGTTGTCTTGTAAAGTTGAAGGGAGTATGGAAGAAAGTAAAAACAAACAAGATGAGTTGCCTACTAATGGACTCTATATAAATATAGAATCAGGGGATTACATTAAGCCTGACTTGGATCCAGAAGAAAAGACCAGCAAGCCTTATGTATCTGATAGCCAACCAGGCTCTCCATTCTCACGTCTGAGGAAAACTCCACGGTCCAGGAGCTCATCTTGCTCCAGCAGCTCCAGCTCCGTGTCCAGCAACTCATCCGATTCCTCCAATCACAGTCATGGTAGGAGGAGGCGCAGACGATACCACAAGCACAAACCTCTTCGCAAAACCCCTCCCAGAAAGTTGTCCTCTCTACGACCTCTGGTGATCTCCCCTCAGAGGCCAGGCATGCAGTATTCTCAGATGCCCAGTCCAGTGATTAACAGCTATAATCAAATGAGGACCAGTTTTGGATTAGCCTCTAACAGTATTAATAACTCCAATGAATTGACAAAACCATTGTCCATATCAGTCCAGCACAGTCCAGGTTATCAAATGATAATAAGTGATTCCTTACGCAGTCCACAGACAAAAAGTGCAGGATCAGACAAGTTACATTTGAATATCAAAAGCTCAGTCTCACCTGATAAAGTGCCAAATCCCAGCATTAAGTCTCCTTTATCCCCAATCTGTCAGCCCAGAGAGCAGAAATATGGTAATCTAGGTAGTCCACAGTACAAATCACATCGACACTCTGTTCAGAGCCCTGACTCATGTGTGGAGAGAGTGGAGGTGGATGATATCAGACACAGAAAGGGCAGTGCCAACTCTCATACTTCCCAACACAAGGATATCAATGCTAACAATCCAAGCATCTCTTACTCCACCCATGCAAATTCCAGTCCAAGTGTAACACCAAATACCAATCCATGTGTGCAATCTTCAAAAACCGAAACATCTCTCCATCCCACACGGTCAGGTAACAAAAGATTTCAAAAGGCTGCTAAGAAAGACAGCGCATCATGTAAATCCAAGCGAACATTTGCTGATCATAAGCAAAAGCCTTATGACAACTCACCTCGAAATGTGACCAATTCAGCTCATGGGAAATCTCCATCTCAGTCATCAGAGTTCAGCCACACCTCACATGGTCGACAGCAATGCCCGCCGTCGCATCACTCTCTGCCTCCCACCTTTGTGCAGAACCACTGCCAGAAGTCCAGACAAGGGAACGCATCACAGTCTGCAGGCTGCTCAGGGACCAGGGACAGCTACTCACACCGCGCCTACCAACAATACCATTCTTCTCATCACTCTTTCTCCCCCTGGGGTCCTCCTCCTCCTCCGCCTCCACCTCCTCCACCTCTTTCATCTCGTCCTCACACTCCTTGTCTTGCCCCTCCGCCTCCTGGATTCTATGAGGACCGCCATCGTGGCTACCATCCCAGGTCTGACGGGGATTCAGGTCAGTGGCTCTCCTCGTCCTCCTATCATAGCACTGCTGGTGGTGGGCACTCAGGTGGTGGTGGGGCCGGGCGTCACTACCAACATCACCATCATCATTATCATCATCAGCAACACTATAACCATCCTCGTCATGGCTAGTGGGTATGATCCTCACTTTGCTCTTTACTTTACCAACTGGAAGTGTGATTGTGTCTTTGTTTTTTTGTTTTTTTTTGTACCATCTGTCATCTGGCTTGACTTTGTCAGTATGATCACAGCAGTAGTATGCCCTTTTCCCATGTACTCAAAGCTCTTCTTTTGATGGTGGCTATCATGGTGTTTTGTAAATTGGTGTCTTTTAGAATTATTTTTTAGCACTTTCGTAGTAAAAGAAAAACCTGGCCTTCCATGTATTTGCTGGTTGTTGTTTTTTTTTTCAATTCCTTAATCTACTTCAATTCTTTTGATATCATTGTTTACATTTATACAATTTTAAGTCCTCTTTCATATCTTTCTTATTTTCTGAAAATATAAAATAATATTAGAAAATCAAGAGGTAAAATTTATTTATCTTGATATAAAGAAGAATAAACCTCAGTGAGCTGGATAATTCAAAACAACCTAAAGAGTTGCTCAACAATATAAGTATTGATCAAATCAAATATTTACTCATGCTTATGTCTGTGATCTAGTTCCAGGGTAGATACAGATTAGATGCTTTAGCTAGTCCTTAATGCATCATTACTTCATTTCTCTTTTGTGTGATAATGACATCGGTACACAAATGTCTATGTTAAAATCATTTTGACATCCAAGTGATGCACTGACATAAACTGATAATATTGTAAACATCAGTTAGAGAGATGGTACAATAATAAAAAAAAAATTTAAGAACAAAGGAACTAATATATAGAGATGTCAGTGTTATTGATTTGTTTTTGGGTGTCAGTAATTGTCATCACTATTGAAATATTTTCCCTCAATTTGTTTCTTTTCACTTGGGATGTTTTTGGTGGGGGCATTCATTCGACAGAGCAAATTTATTGTGTGTTCATGAAAGCATGTATTTCTAACCCCAGTATCAAAATAGTGTACTCTTTTGGCTCTGAAAATCCCTAGCCATCTTAACCATGTAATGTGTCCAACCACTTCTGTATTTCAAGTTCTTTTTTTTTTACCAACACAAATCCATTTATAATGAGGAGTCTGGTAAATGGTATTGAGTTTCTCTCTTCTATTGTTTTTATCATTTGTAATTTTTTTCTATTTTTCATTTAATTATAAAGACAAGAAGAAGTAAAGTGAGAAGTTATTTTGAACCCAATATATATCATCACATTATGACTAAAGTGAGTTTAAACTGCAACTTTGATTACGTCAAATGAGATACGTATTTACTAAAAGTTATTAATGAAATCCATAAACATTTTCGAGTGATTGGTTACAAAAATATGAAAGGGAGCATCAGAGATTGTGCACTTCCTATCAAATTTAAAAGTTTGTCAAGTAATTTTTTTTATCCATCAGATTATCTTTTACATCAAATGTTGTCATTTTTTAAATATTTTTTTTTTTAAAATAAAAATGTCTTTGATTTGTTCTAGCTTCCCTTGAATGAAAATCAGTGTTTTATAGGAAATTCTTTACAACCTCCGATGCCCCCGTTCTTGTTTTACAGGCCATGTGTCATGCTTTTTTTCTTCTAGAATATTTTATCCACCCCTCTCATTTTCATTAAGGCTTGTTTTGATGCATGCACATTAAGTGAATTGTTTATGGTCACTACGCAGATTGCAGTTTTGCATTTGTTATATATAGTCAGCTGTCTAGTGTAGACTGTGGCTTGAACTTAGGAAAAGATTTCCCCCTTGAGCTTTCATTTCACTCACTTGACAGGATTGTTTGTTTTGAGCATATTTGAAAATTTTAATGTTCAACCAAAGAGAAACAACAGAGTTTGGGCAACAAGATGATTTGTAGATGTAGACTGTTGGCAATCAATAATTATTTTACATACAGGATGTTTTGCTATTTCTCAGTTTTTGATGTTCCTCTTGTCTGTTTTTTTTTTATTGTGGGTATTTTTATTTTTTTTAACAGCTCTTAGTTTTATTGAGACAAGATGAGAACTAGTAAATGTCAGTTGTCAAACTGAAGGTGAAGGGATTTAAAAACTCATGAAAAATTATCTTTTTTGTAATGATCAATTTGTGGGTCTCGCTTCAGTTTTGTATTAATTACTAGACTACCCGGCCCGCTTTGCTGGGTTCGCTGTCGTTACATACAAAATCAGAAATTATTATGCAAATAAGCATGTCCTGAATTCGTGGATTGTCCTCGTCATGCATGCAGAAGGCAGAACGATAACACGTATACCCATTCCATGAATTGCTGGATAATACTTTGTTTCCTTCAATCCTAGACGGACGTTTAATTCGATTCCCATTTTTAAAAGGAATAGAACTGCCCTACTTACTGATTCAGGCGTCTCTTTCCCTCCCTCTTCACCCCCTCCCATTCTCTCTCTTCCATCTCCCTCTAAGTCTAAGCAACAAACAAAAAATGAAAAAAAAGAGACGATATTGTGGAACCTCTTGACACAAAATTAATGCTTAATTGCACTCTCCTGGTGAAAAAAAGGATAGAGAGAGAGAGAAGGCAATTGTGGGTGTTCTAAACACAAAATCGATGTTTAACATTACTGTCCTGAATACAACAACAAAAATTGGTTTAAAATATGAGAATGAACCGATAATAATTGGAGAGTTCCACAACACAAAATGTGATGACGTAATTTCGACGGACACACTAAAAAGTTTGAAGATGGCGGCTATAGGTCAATGAGTGGGTTTGATAACGACACAAACAAATTTTAAAAAAATACTTAGAAACCGAATAAGGTGAAAAATTACCCCCTTGTAACGTGTTGAGCTAATAACTAAGGCACACGGAAAGTTTCAAGTCTATTGGCGCAGTGGCTACGGCGCTAGAGCGCGTACAGAAAATTTCCTATCTTTTTTTTAATATAGATGTACGTAGTGAGTTTTTGTTTAGAGCCCCACTTTTAAAATGGACCATGTTTTGAGATTACAATTACAGTGAAATCCACATTTGTCAAAGGACAAGACTGCCATATTGCTGATTTCAAACCTGTAAAATGTCACACATGTTGTGGGATTCCCAGTGAATCCTATCCAGGACAAACCAGTAAATGTCCTTACAGCCTCAAAATCCAGCCCCTCTAAAAACATGTGCTTAAAAAACATTGTTGACAGTTATGTTGGCTGCCACTTACAGTTATGTCCTTTGCATTTGGCCTGCTGATTTCAAAATGCAACCAAAATGGTAGCTGAAACTGTCGGGAAAGATAGATGTTAGAAATGTCGATGAATTATGACATTTGATTTGGAGACTTTCTGATTTAGGGGAGATCTCATGGTCATGTTCATGTAGCGAATTTTCTTTGTCACCAACAATATGTCGTTTGGGCTTGAGAAAATGCTGGTATTTTTAAAGGCAACATGCTACAGCGACAGCTGCGTGTACATCTGTTGAGGCATCCATTTGTATCAAAAGGCATTCCTCAATGTGCGCAATAAATGTGTGATTTATTGAATTTAGGAAAGGTATTGGGTACGTAATAGAAATCCTTCGGTAAATAGCTTTCTAGTCTGTAATATTAAGAGCAAAACTAGCATTTTTAAATCCATTCAGTATTATTGGCATTAATTTATTATTAATGAATATGTCCTTTGCCAATTTCTCTCTCTTTCTCAGTCTCTCTCTCATCCCTTTTTCTTTAGTATCTTCTTCTCTATTGCTATTCCATTCCACTCTTTTCTTTTCCATTTCCAAACTGCAGATATCACACGGGTGTATGCAAACTTTTTGCATTCTCCCTCTGCAAGGAACTGTAGTCTGGTCGGAAATAATTGGTGCATGGCTTTTTTTTTTCGTTTTTCATATCCATCGCATTATGAAAATGTTTAGAAATTTGTCTAAAACTCCCAATCATTTGGCCATAGCTGAATATTTATTTGTGTTTGTTTGATTTTGATTTCAAATGATTTGAGAGTGAGAGTACTTGGCCACTGTTTTACACTATGAATTGAATTGTTAACAATTCACGTATCCCCAAAAAGGAAACTTGTTCACTGTACTTGCTGGCTGTTAAGGTAACTTTTTTAAAGCTGCGTTGAAAGTTTGTATCAACCTGCATTTCATTACATTTCATATGTAGAACCATATAATAAAAACATAAAATATCTCAATTTTTGAGCTGTTTACAGTAACATATAATCAATCATTTTACTAAATTTTGCAATTATTTTGAATCAATGTTCAGTGTTCTCTGGACAAATGTTATATGAAAATAGATCAAATGTTCGGAACATTTTAAAACGTTAAAAGAATGAATTAAGTAGCTTTATCAGTCAGTGGTTCCCAATTCTCTCTTTCACGGTCAAGATGTATAATGATTCAATTCAATAGGAGAAAGAGAAATCATCTTTAAAGAATTCCCTCTAAAATGAACACCCAAAAAAGTCCCAAAAAGTACTTTTCGTTAAAGTTCTTCTAAAGATTTGCAATGATTACCTGTTTCATTTTTTGATATACCGGTTATAAGCTAATTTCTTAACTATTATTGTTTTAAGTTTTAAATATTTTTTAATATTAAAGACAGATTTATTCAAGGCCTGTGCCAGGTGAAATTAGAAAAATGTTAAAAATGTGTGCACCTTTTATTTCAGGCCTGACAGTTTTTTGGCAGTTATATTTCATCTCTGTTCTGTATCGTAGAGCCCTGAATTTAATCCTTATATAGCAGGATCTGATTCTAACTTAATTGAAATAAGATGCAAAATCATCCAAATTTACATTGTCATGTTCCTTACCCGATAAATCAGATCTCATTGAGCTGACCTGATAATATACCAACGGCCTGGAATTAAAACCTGGCATAATTTATTGTCAGTTCTTAATAAAGATTTTGCTGTCTAAGATATCTAGTTGTTTGATTAGAAATAAACTTAGCATTTAAAATGTTAAGGAAGTTTTGCATGTAAAAATTAAACCTCTGATTTTAATAATTGGGATTGATTTTTCAACTTGTTTGATGAGGAGGAGGTCACACATATGAAATAGGAAGAAAACCGCCTGATTGACAATGTATTGGGTTTTTTCAATTTGTTAAGAAAAACTTTTCTTCTAATTTATGTCCATTCCTAGCTCAATGAAAAAAAAAGTTGTATGTAGAATATTATCTGGGTTGTTTATATTTTATTCTCTTTTTGCGACTTTTTTTTTTTTTTAAATCCAAATTATTTTATTATTGTGACATCATTCATGGCTATCTATCATTATTCCTGAGTAGGTGTCCTTATTTTCCCAATAGATAATGGTTTCCCAAACATTCCTTACAAAACGAGGTGTATGAGGCTTAGGCTTTCATTGTTATCCCAGTGGTAGTGCTAGAGATGTATGCACACTAAATGTTGTGCTCATGTGGTGTGGTGTGGTGTTTGCATGCAAAGACTTGGAATCCATTTAACATTTTTAATTTGGATTTATGTGTAGATATGTAAGATATAATATACAAATGCATAGCTTTTACAGCAGCAAGCTTTAAAATTTCTTTCGATTAAGGAGCCGATAACTGAAGAATGGTTGGGTTTTTTTCATGGATTGCTAGGCAGAGTTCAATTCAAGACTTCAAATTATTTTTTTTAATTGTCAGAGCTGATTTGAAGGTTTTGCTTGGCCACATAAAAGTTTGGTTTATTTTATTTTGGGCGGTGGAGGTTGTTGAGATTTTTACTTTTCTTTTCAAATTCTGTTGCCACAGTGGAGGTTTTCTCCAAAATGAGAAATTGTTACATAGTATGTTATTTGAAGACTTCATACTTATTTTTATATATGGACTTCTACTCTTCTCCATAGATATTCAGTGGATTTTATTGATGCCAAATGGTTCTGTGGCGAATATGCCTGCAGCAAATGATGTCATCATCCCCAATCCAGGACATGCCATGGGGGGCAGCAGTGCTGGTAGCTCATGTTTGCCGCCGGGCTTCACTGGATACACCACGCCTACTTGACCACATGGAACTGTAGCGGTTGTTTAAAGGAGGGAATGTTATCTTAATGTGCACATATACCAAAATATAAAAAAAGGCCTCTCTTCTCTTTATGGGTCCTTGTAAAATGAAAAGGACTTGATGGACTTCAGATATCTCATCTAACATACAAGGTTTTAGATGTATGTATATACCTACCTATATTATTTAGGATGGAGGTTTGGTAAGAAATTATTATTACCAATGATTATCATAAACTGAATTACTGGCACCAGTACATGCCTAAATTTGAATGTATGTATGTAAATATGTGTATGTGTGTATGCACAATTTTACCTAACACTAAGAAAGAAATATTACATTAGCTGTGATGAAATGTTTTCTGAAATGATCTGTCAAAACCAGCTTTCGATGACTTCTCACTTTTTCTACCAATGCTAAGGGATTTTTTTTTGGGGGGGGGGGGGGTTCTTTCTTGCCAATTATTGGTATTAACTTATCAGGGACTGTAACACCACCATCTAAATAATGAGGAAGCTATTGAAAAGTCAGTGGTGGTTTTTGTTTTTTTCTTCTTCCAGTTTTTGGTGTTGTATGAATTATAATGTTGAAAAGAGGGTGATCATTGTCTTCTTCCATTTATGGTTAGAACGAATCAGCTGCATCAATACCACTGGATGACGATGAGAAAACTTGACGGTTTTTTTCTATTATGTTTGGGAATGTGTGTGCATGTGTGTTCTTGGTCTCTAAACTTGCAAAAATTAAAACTGATGTCATCATATCATTTTGATGTGCAGGTGATATCTCAGTGTTAAATTTGTTGGATGATAGATAGGAGTCTTCGTCAATTTATATTAAACCAACATGATTGAAGGCAGTTCTTGCAGCATTTTTTCCCCCCGCTTTCTAGAAATTTGAATTTGTATTATATACTGACACTGACATTCCCCACGTCTGCTGTTCTTTTTTGTTTCTGCTTTGATGTTTGGAGGTTTGTCAAAATTACCAGTAAGGTAAAACTCTTTAGACAGAGTATTTCTTATGTGTAGAATTGACTGGATTGTTCCATACTAAATGGTATTTACTGTTCTGTTTGTTCTCGGTAGCCTGGATGATAGTTGAATGGCATTCAAAAATGGCTCAACTCTTATATCATGAAAAGATTATCAAAGAACTTTGTGGGGTTTTTTTTCAAAGATAAATCTCTTTTATTACATTTTTTAAACATCATCCACATATTGGTATTCTATGCTGGGTTAGAGGTGGTGTTTTCATTTTTCATGCATTTTTGTATATATTTATTAATTTGTGTAATGTTTTTTTATTAACTGTCAATTTTAGCACATCTATCCAGTGACAATGACAAAAGTTGCAGTCTTTTTTAAACTGGTTTTCTGTATTTTCTTATGTTTCTGTTGGAGGCAAAACCGCAGAATAAAATAAATTCTCTTTTTAAAAGATTCATTCTATTATAAAAAGTAAATGACAAAAAATTTTAATTGTGAATTAAGAAGTGAAATTGTTAATTGTTCTCAACTTTAAAAATTGTGATTCTGAGTCTACTGAGATAGAATGTATTAATCACAAACTCCTGTATATGTTGATATTTTCCTGATAATTGTTTCTGTATTGCAAATTATGAAAAATAAAGAATTTTAACAAGAAACTGCTTTCTGTAAGAAAATTTTATATTTGAGATGTGATGCAAAATTCCCAAAGTCAAGCTATCCACCTCATAGATCTAATGGCATAAAAATTAAAAGCAAATATATTTATATTTTTATGTCGATATACTCATTTGATTGAGATTTTTTTTTAACCCAGACGTTAATTTAGATGTTTTAGATATTGCAGACTTTTTTCCTTTTTTTTTTTTGAACAATTTAACAAGTTTCCTTTATTAACTTCTCAAATCATATTTATACTTGACTTCTAGACATGAATGTATCTTATGATGTTAAGTTTTAGGTTTCGTAATTTAATTCTCGAGTAGATTTTTAATGCTTTTGTAGCATGTGAATGTTTTGCCTCTACTATGTTCTGTGTCTAAATGTTTTTATTTCTTAGATTAGTCGTTGGCTTTTTCAGTCTAAACTGATATCACTTAGACTATTTAGGTTTAATTCTTTTTAGGTCTCCTCCCATGTAACCTATTTTTAATGTTTCCACAAATGTTTTGTGTTCATAGTGTATGTTTGACTCTAATTATCTGGTCAGATCAATCGGGTCAAATAATGAAAGATTGCATGATTAAGAATACAATTGTCTGAACTTGCAGGCACAATGAAAGTCTGAGATAATATGCCACTAATTTATTACAGGGAGTTATGGTTTATTTTTCTATTTCAAAGTTTTGATGATGATTGATATGTAGAATTTCTTGGCTTTGATTACGTTTCTGCACTGAAAACTTGTGAACTTCATCAGGATATGTTGTGATGTTTTTATTGATGAGACTCTGGTATGTCTAAAAATAAAACATTGATGCCAAAAGGATAGGTGAGACCATCTTGCTTTGTCCCTTGGAACATTTTCTTGGTATCCATTTATCCAGTCCATTAACCAGATGAAAAATAATCCCAGAGATGAGATATGTGCTGTAGATACGTAATTGTAAAAGAATGTTTTTAATTACCATATTCATATTCTTTTTCTTATCTTGTCTGAAATTTGATTGTCACAGATTTGAGATATTTGGTTTGGATTATACTACAGATTTACAAACAGTTTTTTTGTGACTGAGAGATAGTAAGAATCTGCAAGATTTTTTAAATCAGCTCTTATTGGGAACTGAAGGATGTGCAAGCAAAATACAAACAAGTGCATCGTGAGCTTTGGTATGCAGTGTGTAGTGTAGTTGTGAAATACTCATGAATTGTTGTATTGCCAGTGTTACTATTTATTGCATGTTGTCAACATCAGTCTGCAGTATTTGTGAGAGATGATCTGACAGTGTATGTGTCTGACTAAATGGACCTGTTAGTGCACTGAACAATTGGAACTGTTGGTACACTTTCCAATCATAACTAACCAAATGATGAATCCAGTGACTTGCCAAACATGATATTACTGCCATCATCATCTCTACCAATCAGTATCTTCTGCTATTCCTCAATCCTCAATGACTAGAATAATAATTTATTTATGCTTTCAAGCCGGTGATATGGTTGATAGCCTGACCGAATGACAGTCTTACAAAGTTGCTCATTATTTTGGTTTTTCAGCTTGAGGTTTATACCATAGAGAACCACGGAGAGGCTTACTAGGGGGAAGGATGAATAAATTCAACAGTAAATATCGAAAGGAACTATGAAACAATTAGTCCCGTCCCAGGCAAGGTGGCATTAACTTACAGGGCACTGCACCCGAGCAAAAAATGAAATCACACACAAACACAAACTTGCTCATACCATATACAATCTGGTGTGTACCACAATGGTAAACACAGAGAAAACATTGAAATGTGCAAGCACTGTTGTTCCATTATTATTGGAACACTTGACATCCATCCATCAGATTGTGTTTTTGGTGTCTGAATATCACAAGATTGCTGTTAGAGAATTAAAAAAAAAAAATTTTGTTGCCACCTGCATGAAACTATAAAAGTTGTGGTGCTGATATGACCTTAGGAGTTGAAGGTAGGGTATCCTAAAACTTTCAATGAACAAACAAACAAAAGCTGTGGTTTTTGTCATAAGATCATAATCAATTACATCAAATGTTATAGCCATTGGGGATGTGGTGCCTTGTGAGTTGAACTTCAATGAAGGATATTATTATTTTTATTATTAGTATGAGTGAGTGAAGTGGTCATTTTCCAGAGTACATCTGTATCCATCTGTATCTTTACATATAGATTTAACCTCTCCGGGTATTATGTAGTTTAACCCTATCAGTCAGGGTAATCAGGTGAGATGAAGGCCGTCTTTTTTTCTTTTTTTTTTTCCTACTCTTTTATTTGAATCTCATTGGAGCTTGCACTTGCAGACTGTCATTCCAGGTCCATCAATCCATTTTTTATGCTGATATGTCATCAAAGCAAATATTTGCCGAGCTACCTCACCCTCTCTTGGGTATTTTAGCATAGAGAGGTCTATTCCTATATCCATGTATGGTATTAGAATAAATAAATTGATGCAATGAAGTGAGTTAATGATACTTTATCTCATATAACATCATCATCATCAAGATCATAAGACATTTGTTACATGAAGATAAAAGAAGAAAGGAAGTTCAGGAGCTTGTAATTAAAACAAGTTGACAAAAGCTCTTGATCTTATTGCCCAAAGCATATCCAAACTTCTTAAAAGTTAGACAAGACCCGTTTTCCATTTTTGTTACAGTTTGTTTTTCTATTATTGTTTATGACCTGTGGATTTTAACAAGACTATTTGTATTTTACGACTCGCAGCATCACAGACATTAATTTATGATGAATTTTGTACACTTTTGCTACCTGTAGATTTGTGTGCTCTAATCTCCCAAGATGTTTTCATTAGTTTGGTATGAAAATCGTGTTAATGATGAAGTTAATAATTGATGTATTATGCTGATAAAACTGTTCAACATAGTAGTTATTTTTATTAATCAATAAACTTCATCTATGCAGATTTTGAATAAAGGAGTGAGCAGTTTTTGTTGCTGTCATATTACAAGATAGATTGTCATTGGGAGTCAATGGAGCGATGGATACCACCTACCACCTCGGTGCCTGCATAACATGTTAACAGTTTCAGGGACCACTTCTTCCTTTACCTCTGGCTGTATAGGAGGACTAGCTTTATTTTAAAACTGCAGTGTAACATCTACTCCTGTAACAAGTGGTCACTCGTTGGGGAGTCATTGAAAATGTGACATTTCCAGAGTGTTTTCATATTGTTCCCTGTGCGCCTTTAGCTCCCTTGAGGGAAGGTGCAATATATAAATGGCATATATTATTATTGTGTTATACTGTATATGTTAACGCTGACCTCTTGAGTATGTGGTTGCTTTTTAGATGAATACATGTTGCACTTTGCTGTGTATGTATGAGACTGTTGAAATTTCAAATGCTAGTGGATAGGGCCGTAAAGAGGTAGTAATTTATTATATCTGTAGACAAGCCTCCTCCTAGTGTTTGTATGAGGCCATGACAAGATCTTCACAAGAGCAGATTGTGTATTACTTAAAGGCAGCATTATGAAGTGGCTACAATTACCTACAAATATGTCCCTTTTTTAACTTCTGTGCATGGCAGGTTTTTTTTTTTTTAATATTTTTCTCGTCATAGGGAGTTTTGCCTATGGGAAATGTGCAAAGTTTTTCAGTTTTTGTACTTGTTCGTAAATTGTAAAGTTGTTGTGGCTTCAATGTTAGTCAACTTGTCATACAAATGAGAAAACTCTAAGCAAAGCACAATTTTTCAATTTTAAGGCATGTTGTTCATTTTTTTAGTGGATAAAAAATGTAGGAATGAAAGTGTCAAGATTAGTGGTTGCCCCTGGTATGACAGTCCAGCTTAGGACTGTGGATTATATTGGAATGATAAAATGTGTATGAAACTGGTTGAGAGAATGTAACTCAACCTATATCCCAATCATTTTTTTTTTGCTTTGCGAACCACTGGCCTGGGATTTTGTCACAAAATTTACTTTTGGGATTCATGTAATTAAGTTTTATTTTACTTTTCACCCTTTTAATAATTAATCATGTCAACTTCATGCTTTATGATCGACAATAAAAGCATTTTCCTTCCAAGCCCTTTACAACTGTCTTTTGTTGCATTCACAGTAACTGGTTATTATATGTGTTATGTGTGGAGTGTGGAAGGTGAAGAGTGCCTTTATAAGATGTTTATGGTAGTTCCCCATCTTTTCATTGTAGTACCTAATTACACGGTCACTAGTTATGAAGAAGGACTGAGTGCTTATGTTCACCAAGGTCGATAGATATCTTGGGTCTCCCTGGACCAAAAATGTGTGATGTTGGCGGTAGCCATCATCCTTGTTTGTATTTCCTGCTCTTCTCTCTTCCTTTGGGATTGTGAGAGTCTTTAGAGTGATATTGGGTTTTTTGGGGGGTTTTTTCTTGCAGCGGTCGGTGGGCATCTGGTGGACACCACTGTTTCTTTTCGTTTGGCTTTATCATCTTACTTTTTCCAGCACTCTCTCCAGTGCTCCCTTAACAAGCATACACACACACAGCTGTTTTGTATCT
>JAUEKZ010223396.1:0-10664 GCA_031471865.1 Melibe leonina
GATAGATAGATAGATAGATAGATAGATAGATAGATAGATAGATAGATAGATAGATAGATAGATAGATAGATAGACGGGCCCCAATATTGAGTTTAACAAATATACAAAGAAAGAGAAAGGAGGAAGTAACGAGTAAAATCGGATTGAATTAATATGAAACAGATGGCACAGAAATTCACATGTAAGGAGAAGATTGAGTTTGAGCTTATCATATCTATCCATGCAGACAGAAACCCTTTGATGAAGGTCTCCAATTTCATGTCAGTCTGAATATGTCGAGGTAACACACTCGGATACTAAGTAAGTTTAAGTCCGTAGTAAGTATCTAGACTTTATTTGATAATCTAACGAGACCATGTTTTCGGTGATGTAACTGTTAGGATTTTCAGCGACATACACACTCGGACACTTAGAGACACCCACATGAAGTTCAAAGTTGAACGGGTTAGATAGATAGATCGATATATAGTAGATAGATCGATGAAGGAAAGAATGAGAGAGAGAGAGAGAGAGAGAGAGAGAGAGAGAGAGAGAGAGGAGAGAGAGAGAGAGAGAGGAGAGAGAGAGAGAGAGATGAGAGAGAAGAGAGAAAGAAGACAGGTAGGGGCCGGATTCTGGAGAGAGTGAGAAAGGAAAAGCTACTGACTTCACACAAAACATGTCACAGTGTGATTTCGATGTCACAGACATAATGATCGTAATATTATGTTCCCTACTTTTCTTTTCCGTCTTCCTTTTCCTGCCATAAGGGGCGGGGGAGTGTATGTGCGTGTGGGAGAGGGAGTGGGAATGACTTAGAGAAAAGAGAGAGAGAGAGAGAGAGAGAGAGAGAGAGAGAGAGAGAGAGAGAGAGAGAGAGAATGAGTGAGAGAGAGCGATGGAGCAAATTTAAATCATACACGATATGCAAATTGTTCACGAAGCCCCCCCCCCCACCACCTCACTCAAACGAAAAAAAACAACAGAACCCAGAAACCCGCTCCAAATAATAAAAACTTAAAAACATGTTGATAACGATAATAATAAACGATGATAATAATAATAATTAATAATGATGATTTAAAAAATAAACGCAGAAAAATATCCCAGAGAAATCACAAGGGACTAATGGCGTTGAGTCTAGCCACTGCGCCAATCAAGGGGTTGTTGTGATTGATGGTGTAAGAGAATCATTCTCTTTTCGCCACGGTTCAAGCATCCTCCCATTATCATATCTCCATCATTCTACAATCACACCAGCCGCCTTCATTGCCAATTTCTCTCCTTCCTCACTACCACGCAAACACAAACTACATCATAATGATAACAAATATCATAGACTGACAGCAATTTGAAGATTTAATATTTTAAACTAACGAAATCAAGACGATAAATCACGCAAACTATCATGAACAAAATGGATAAACAAGCAAACAAACCAAAAAACAATTCAAAGAGGAAATGGAACACCAGACCATCAAGGTGAAAGCAGAATTAACCAGGCATACTCTTCAAGAAATCAAACATTAATAAAAAAAAATTAAAAAAAATAATAAAATGAAAAAGGTTGCTGCAATTGCCGAAACAATTGAACAGTAAACAACAGCAAGAAGAGATCATCAAGGTGAGAACTGGATAGGGAGTGCGGAATGGGGTAGGTGTGTGTGTGTGTGTGTAGGGGGTGGGGTCAATGCTCTTTAATAAAAATCATTCGTTGAGCAGTGAACAGTAACAACTCCCCCATCTCTCTGTCTCTCTACCCCCCCCCCCCACCCCATCTCTCTCTCTCTCTCTCTCTCTCTACCCCCACCCCATCTCTCTCTCTCGTATTCTCCGATCCACCCTTCCTTTATATTTCTATTATCTCCTCTGATCCACCCTCTCTCTTTTGCTATTTTCTCCCATTTACTCCCCTTCCCCCTTTCTATTCCAACTTCTCTGGTTTTCACATCCCTTTCATCTCTCTCTCCCTCTCTCTCTCTCTCTCTGGTTGGTGGAACTGTACAAACAGCACAACAAACACACATATCTAGTTTTGACGACTCTTCGTCTACATTTCTCCCGATATAGAGAAGCTAACTCCGTGGCTTTCACAAAATTCGAATTGTTCTAGCATGATTTCTATCTCCTTCTTGTATTGTCTTATTGCATTGTATTTTATAGCTACCACAACCACCACTGTCTATCTACGTCTTTGGCTTCCCTCCAACGCGAATGGGGAAATACGTTTTCACATTATGATAGGCATTTTATTACATTATATTCGAAAACTTTGCACATCCTTGTGGAGAGAGAGAGAGAGAGAGAGAGAGAGAGAGATAGCGAGAGACAGAGAGAGAGAGAGAGAGAGAGAGAGAGAGAACATAGATCATACACAATTGTTTGAAAAAAAACACACCCCAAAATCCAGGCATGATAGGCATTTTATTACATTATATTCGACAACTCAGCAGCATTCTGAACCCCCCCCCCCTCCCCATATCTTTGCATAATGAGTTTAATTTTTCTCTCAGGGCCATCTATGTACAGAATCCCCCCCCCCCCCCCCCAAAAAAAACAACAACAAAAAACAAAACAAAAACAAACCTAACAACCTTCAAGGTGTGCATCGAATCGACCTTAAAAAGATCCGGGTTGGGGAATCCGGAATGGAGAAGCTTTTATTCTTGTATGAATCACCATCGTCATGATTATTGATACTGTTACTGTTACTATTATTATCATTATAATCATTATCTTTATCATTATCATAATTGTCCGGTCTAATCTTAAAACCCACGTCTTATAGCCTACCTACTCTCATTTGAGCAGTAATGAGAGCAATCTTTTAATCTTTCGTTGTTCCCCCCACCCCTTCCCCCCTCGCCTCTGTGTGTGTCTCACTTTCCCCCTACATACACAAACACACCCTGTCTTCGCACTGAAACAGACACACACACACCCGTGAAAACACTAATTAATAATTAGATATAACACTAGCATTGAAAGCGTTAAGATTGCTTAGTTTGTAATGCTTTTAAAACGTTGTGTGCCAACAATGTAATTTGAAATATGCTAAATGGTACCAGCCCACAGTTTAGGTTGGGGAAAACAATACTGTGAAAGAAAGGTGTCCTGTCCAGAGGGTGGTGATCATTGTCATTTATTGTCATGATTTCAATTCAAAACATAAACTTTGCGTTACTCACAACAATGACCGCACTGAGCTAACACACACAATTGTGTTGTGGTGTTATTGGGAGGGAAAAACAGGGAACGAACACTACTCATTTGGTTTTGGGAATGACGTCGAACGATTAGTCTTTACGCAGTGCAGAAGGCACAAAACTAGAAATAGATCTAGTGTCCTGATCGGGATCGAACCTAGGACAGACAGCACAAGACTGCCAGCATTGAGTAGAAAGAAGCTTATGGCACGCCAAGATGATTATGCGCGCGTAGTGTGTCAAGACCCCGAGGACCATTTAATTTAATACTCGTGTTACCATCGCCGGTAGCAAGACAGAAGGAGCTTCTCGTTCCATGCGAGATGCATCGAGCCTGTACCAACACTGTATGTGTTGAGTCAAAATACCCACAATATAATACTCGCATTGCACTAACACAGAACATGGTGGGATGGTGTCATTTAGAGAGGGAGAAAGTGAAAACTACTCACTTATTGTTGCGAACATGTTGTGAATACGTCAAACGCATAATACTATACTACACTCATTGCGTCTGACGTCATTGTGAGAAAAAATATTTTCATTCTGCGAGCAATAACAAGTGAACACTTTCTTAATGGCACCAGAGACAGTGATGGCACCATCGGTGAACTAGTATTTCTGGCACTGTGAGTAATATGAATTTCACTCAACGCATCCCATGCGTTATTCGGTGTGGGGCAGCGGATTGTTAATCTCAAAAGGCAGCGCGTGCCTGGTGGAATCATGAAGATCTCCTCTCACGAAGCAGACTTATCGCTGCGGGTGAGACGAGATAATGCGGGGATCCAGCCATGCACGTGTCAGTACGTTAGTAGTAGATAGTAGATACTGGGCAAAGGCCAGGGCACAATCACGTCCGTTCCCGTTCCAGTAGAGTTCTAGATGAATGACCGGAACGTCCGGCCGGATCAATGTTACGTTGGGACATGACATGATCTCAAGTACTTATTGTTGCTGCTGCTACAACTATTACTACTGCTATTACTACCACTTTTACTACTTTTGTTGCTGCTGTGGCATATACTGTGCAACCCTCTGCATAGAACTCTGGTACATGTAGCAGCATACCTCCCCCAATCACATAATTTGTGGGTTAGTACCTAGTACCAAAGCGATCGTATATGCGTAACTAACTACGTTCGGTTAGGTTTGTGCCCATTAATTTGAAACCTGATTTGAGTGAGACAATTTAAGTAAAACGTTCTTGTCCAAAAGAAAACATAAGATGCAGCAAGATAAGAATCGTACACAGCCTCTCGGGGTTTTGTGCCATGTCTCTGCCAGTACAACCACAATGCCTCTAGAGAGCTTAGAAAATAACGGTTGGAAGGCTCTGTTGATAGGCTGGCATCTCGTGCTGTCAGCCAGGCGATGGGTGCCGTGCCATGGTCGTCCCAGGTTTGAGCCCACCCAGGGACTTTTCTCTTTTTCCAATTTTCTGCTTTCTTTTGCATTGTCTCGTGTCTTCATTGTGTATTATTTAAAGTTTAACTCATTTTCTTGTGATTTCCAGTGCTCACTCCCCAACTTAGTATGATCATTGGTTATTATTCCGTCGTGTCGCCTTCATCCACCCAGTTACTGCTCTATCTAACTGCTAGGGCGGGCACTCACAGCATCCGCCGGTTTTCACATGGCGGTGTATGGTGGCTTGGCTGGCTGGGCCTTACATTCATCCCGTGCTTCTGATGATGACACGCCTTCAAACCTGGGATTTCATACTCAGGCTTCCTAGCCTCAAACAAAACCAATAACGTCCACCAGTCAACAAACAGCGGCGTTTCCGGAGATAAAATAGCACAGTTGCTCTCCGACACACGCATACACACACACGTACATACATAAACACACACACACACACACACACACACACACACACACACACACACACACACACACACAACCACGACATTTTCTGGCGAAAGTAAAAATATGCCGCCCACGTTCACACAGCAAACAAAATCGCAGGTACCACAATAAAATGGGCACATAAAAAGAGGCAACCGTGAAGGCAGCGTACAGTCATAAAGGCAAAAGCAATGAGTGAATCCATTACCGAAATCATAAATATAAACGAGAACAGATAATAATAATACGATCTTTATTTGGAGAGAAAGGTAAAATCAATCTTAATGAAACCCCCTTAATGGTGAATTACTACGAATCTAACACACCAACCTCCTTTTCCGGGAAAACAGGGATATATTGATATTTGTATTAAGAGAGAGGGAGGGAGAAAGAGAGAGAGAGAGAGAGAGAGAGAGAGAGGAGAGGGAGGGAGAAGAGAGATAGAGGGAGAGAGAGAGAGAGAGAGAGAGAGAGAGAGAGAGAGCGAGAGAGAGAGAGATGAAGTTTAAGAAATCAGCATTAGCATCTCACCGTTCGCACGGTGGGCATAGTGGGCATGCCAGGTGCTAGAACAGATAAATCAGTGCCGCCTTTACTAATATTTTCCAGGATCCATAGGTGTGCTATGTGCTATGCACCTGCTGATACTGCAATACGCTGAAGGCAGACGGACTGATATGGGGATAGACTTAGGATCCGGGATACGCTTCGCATTGGGTGGTGACGCGAGAATTAATTAATGTAAGAAAGGGGGGGGGGGGGGTCTCCTCTGGTCATGACAGGACTCCTCAACCCGTTCACAGCGGTGGTCCGACTCTAGCCAAGCATAATATTATGTAAAACCTTCAAAATTTCGATGTCATTTCTTATACCAGATAAATCAGATTTCAGTGAACTGACATATGCCAAAAGCTCAAATCTGATTTATCTGGTATAAGAACTGGCAAATCTTGAAAATTGTGATGCAATTTGTTAATCGTTTGAGCAAAAACCAAATATTGAAAGGGTTAATTTAAGCAAGGGGTATCAGCACACAGTAAAATCCCCAATATATCTGACTTTAAACGATAAACCATCCGTCTTTCGATGCTTTATTATGTAGCTAGCGCGGTGGCCGTACTGGTAGAGACGCAGCTCGGAGCCTTGATGGGGGATCGTGTTCAATTCCTACCAGCGACACTTCTGTGTTTTCCTTCGGCAATATATTCACTCAAAATACCTAATTTCTTCCAGGTATAAAGACCCAACATCAATAGACTTGTGTACGTTTTATGTCATAATGACAACATGCCCGCAACCAAGTGAGCGCAGTGTTCGCCTTTTTTCCCACCCCAATAACATAACTGTGTGTGTGTGTGTGTGTGTGTGTGTGTGTGTGTGTGTGTGTGTTATTTCAGTGCGGTCATTGTTTTGAGTAATTTGACAATTTGCCTCATTGCATACAGTTTATACATGATGTTATTCAACAGGCTTACAAATAGGTTTGGGTAAACGGAGTTCCTTTTTATAAATCTGATTTCTAAGTATATAACACAGCTACTCTCAACACACAAAACGCTATTTTCAACACACGTCTGTGTAAATAATTCTATACCTTACTTTAAACCCGTAGAAATGGGCTATGCTACAATTATGAGATGGTTGGAACACTTGGTAAATGTTGGTTCAATATCACTATATTCTACACGCTTATAAATAGGTTTAAAGTGCAGCAGATGCGTGTTCAATTTTAGCTGATTCTTTAGTGCTATCCACACGTAACCTCAACACAATAAAACATTATTACTAAACCAACACACGTCCCTCGTCAAGAATACCTCACTCACAAACAGCTATGGTATGTATTTAAAATAACTAAAGTGGTCTAGCACGTTGCACTATTGGTTCCATATGATGAAATTCTAAAATTCTACAGTTATAAATAGTTTCGGGTAGAGAGTGCACCGAGAGAGATAGGTTTTTGCGACCTACCTCCCTCCACCAATGTTCTCGTTAGGTTAACACTTTGTGACTGTAATAAAATATTTTTAAAGCAGCGCACACAACATTCCACCTTCTCACAGCAAGCTTGTAAAGTCTAGGCCTTTAAAAGCTGGGGAGGGGAGTGGGGGTGGAGGGGGGGGGGGGGCACGACAAATTTATAACATTCGTCAGGTGTTGACAAAATCTTCCAATTGAAAGTAATTATTTTTTATTACGATCGTAAGTGAAAAAGACCTACAACAAAAAAATAAATGCAGATAATTAATTTTTAAAAAGCGCAACCAAAGCAAATAATAATAATTAATAATAGACATATAAGTAAGAAGCGTCAATAAAATAATAATAGACATCAAGACAGCAGTAGTTTCGTACCAACCGCACAATTGCGCCAAATAACGATCTAGATAGAAGTAGATTATAATGGCCCTTGAAGGGGAGGGGGATCCAACACGGCACACACTTATTGTTTCTTTAACATATTTTCGAGAGTTTTAGAGCGCTTTCAACGGCTAGGGTCATATTAGCGCCCAGGGGCAAGTAAGATGATAGATAGGTAGGTAGAATAACAGCCAGACTTTGACCCTGCCACAGGGAAAAAATGTCATCTCTAAAAAAAAAAAGTGACAGATAATTTACAGGGGGAAAAAAATCACCTCACACGATTACAAAGAAAGCAAGACACACAAACAGATGACGACTACCATCCACATCGTGAATTATGATCCAGGGAGACCCAGAACATTCGACCGCCTTCTGTGCACAAAAGTAGTCATTCCTTCTAGATAGCAAGTGACCGTGTAGTCAGGTACCACGATGTAAAACATAGAAGATGACCATAAATCTGTTCGGGCAACAGGCAGGTCCAAGACTGAGCTAACATATTCAAAATGTCTGAGTGAGTGTGAATGCTTGGTAAGGGAGCACTGGAGCGAGTGCTAGAAGAAGTAAGAGGATAGGTAAAGCCAAAAAGAGAAGAAAAAGAAGTAGCGCCCACCGCAATGACCCGCCAAACGCGGACCGCACAGATTTACTTTTATTTCTCCATGTCGTGATGTATTTGATAAAACCGCAACCACCCAGCAGCAGCTAGAACAACAACAACAACAATAACGAAAAATCATGCCCTTCTTTCCTTTCGTCGTTTGTTTTTCATGCATCAAAGAGGGCTTTGTTAGAACACTCTGATCGTAGATGGTTTTATGTTACCATTGTATGATAAGATATTCAGAGTTCTTTCACCATAAAACTCTTTCCTCCGTGAATCCATTTCCACACATATTCCACAAGCTAAGTAATGCACCAATGAAATTATGAACACTCAACTCGTGTGGTGACGAAGAGCAAGATATCATGTCATTCTTTCTTTTTAAAGTACCCCCCCCCCCCCCTTTTCCCTGCAACATACAAACAGATTCCGTATTCATGCAGGGTTGGACGGGGCAATGTCCACGATAGGTGAGTAGTCTATGTAGTCTATTGGCCCATTAAACATTCCAACGCAGCAAAGAACAAATAAACACATCTCTGATTCAAAACCTTGGAATACATTTGCTGCTCAATCCCCCCCCCCTTCCCAAAGGGACCAAGAGGATCATTAATCATTTTGAGCCCCCATAAATAAATAAATAAATAAATAAATAAATAAATATCGACCAATTCTGAAACTCGTGACACAATATTATTAACGTCAGCTTTACCCCACACGCAAACTTCTTGGTCGGCACCCATTTCTCCACCACAATCAATGAAGTGATGCATTTGGAACAGATTTCCCAGCCCGTATAAAAAGCAGCAACAACAACAAACTCAAGTACCGCTGCGACATCTGATAGTCAGACACATAGAAAGCTCCTGTCAAAGGCCGAGGGCTCACAGTGGATGTGAATGGACCAACTAAATGTGATGGCCGCCTGATAATGTAGATGCAAGGGCGTGGTTCTCCCAGTCAGAGTAGCCAAAGGTCCATCACTTTGTCATCACGAGGCTTGTGACCTGAACCAAGGACACTTTAAGGCAGTGGGTTCCAATGCGGTTCCATACCCCCCCCCCCCCCCCCCACACACTCTCTCTTTTACACACACTAAGGCACACGCACACTCTACCCTCTCTTTCCCATGCACACACACACACACCACACACATACACATCTACCGGCCTCCCTCTCACGCGTCACGATAGGTCTGAGGGAGGAGTGTGCGATCAATAACGGCATCAATTACAGGTAAAAAGGCTAGGTAAGGTATGTGGGCATGTCACTGACCAACGACACGACAGCACAACAACCCTTCTTGCTGTACTATGTGAACGGTACAACAGGAAAAGCGGTCCATAGGCCAGTGGTAAAGGACGAGGACAAAACAAGACAAAGCATCGACGATTCAACCCAAGCCCTTCATCAGTAAAAAAACAACAAAAAACGGTTCTATGAAGAACATTGGAAAAAATCATAGAAAAAAAACCTACCATCAAAACACTTTGATTCCTGGAGGGGCTGGAAAAATACACAGGCCAAGCGAATACCCCCCCCCCCCCCCTCACACATTAAAAAAAATCATCAATTGCTGATTATATAAGCTCTCACGGCTGCGTTGACAAACAAGTGATAAACACATAGATAAAGAGTGATAACTGCCGTAAGGTAAAAAAACAACAACAACAAAAAAAAAACGAAAACACACACACACACATACACACACACAAACAACAACAAACACACACACATACACACACAAACAACAACAAACACACACATACACACACAAAGTATCCGAATTATGAATCATTCATAATTCGGATCCATAACCTGTATAGCGGGGAAGAATTGCAAAAATAGATACACATGTTTTGCCCACAAAATGTGTTACAAACACACAAAACCGCTAAATATCCTCATGACGCCGAGCGTTGTGCAAAATAAATACGTGAGTACATTCTTTATTTACGTCGTTCACTTTGTTGTTTATTCACACACTCGAATAAAACATAATGTGAACTTGTGACCCGTTTTAAAATAATTTCATAGCTATTCTAGAATATATAGAACAAGCTAAAGGTAAACGCGAAAAATAATGTAGAGAAAAGATATTTATATCACGTGACTTGGGGTGGGGAAAGGGGGGGGGGGAGGTGAGGCAGGAAATAAGAATAGCCACATCCGCCTGAGGATGAAGATCGCCTGTCTTAAGCTACCAGAGATTCTATAATGATAATAATCAGATCCTACAAACTCCAGAATACCGCCCTCTCTGTTTCCGATTGCTTTTTTATCGCTCGAAATAGAACTCTCTTACTATGAGCTTGTAGTTGGGTTTTTCTTTTCTTTACTCTCCTTCCGTATTTCGACTCATGAATCGTGCATGCGCCATTTCTGTTAAATAAGTAAATAAAAACAACCCTCCGCCCTAAAAATGAAAAAAAAAAAAAAGCCAAAATGTCCACACCTTCCGCGCCCCCCGCTTTCCTTTCTCAAAAGGCGATAATAACAACAGCAAAAGCATAACTGCCGATATAATTATAGCACTGTGCAATGGTTAAGCTCCGTGCCCACGCTACCGTTTGGGGATCGAATGTTCGTGGCCTGTGTGAAACAGGATCCTATGGGAGCTCGCCGTTCAGTTCGGGGGGGGGGGGGGGGGGGGGGGGGGC
>JAUEKZ010223506.1:10304-21972 GCA_031471865.1 Melibe leonina
ATATTTCATATATAACACTAACGCTATTTGTATTAAGCCCCGATCGTTTAAAATCAAAATTTTATTATTACCATTTCCTTATTTATTTCTTATAAAAGTGAAAATGAAACATTGAACTAGAAGCAGTTATTATATTCATACATATCTTTAATCTATTTTGTCTTCCTGTTAAAAATACATTTTTCCATCCATCCCTCCCCCCGACAGTTCATGACCAACAAGCAGAGGTCAATCTCTTTCAAGTTCCGCAACTGGTGGGCAAATACTTGGAACCAGTTTGACTTGCTGATCTATGTGGGCATTGTGATGTCAATTGTCCTCCGCTACAATGTGTCTGAGGAGAACTTTGTGTGGGTGCGAGTGGTTTACTCTGTGACCCTTGCCATCTGCTACCTACGTCTGATGCAGTACTTCTTCACTGACAAAAACATGGGCCCAAAAGTCATCATGATCCGCAAAATGGTCAGTATTTATTCCCAATTCCTGAACTCTTTTAATGTTTTTGATATTTTGTTTTTTCGCATATTAGTTTTAAATAACTGAGGGTCATAGGTTCCTAGACTGAACTAAATAACCTAAATGTTATATCTCTTAGGTAATTTTGTTCAGTTTTAGTGTCTTTATTTGCTTAAAAATAGAATCAGTCAGAATTGGAATGACACAATTCAATCAGAGACAGAAACAAAATTGTCATCAATTTCCCTGCTTCCCTACTTTAAAAACCTAAGAAAATGGAAACTCTTTAAGAGAGCTTTTTCCCCAGTGTGGAATTGTATGCGTGTGAGTGTGTAGTTATGTGATTTTGTATATGTGAATATGTTTTTGTGGGTGCTTTTATGTGTGTATTTTTGTGTTCTCAAAATTATCATTTTTATGTCATCATTATTACTATTGTGATCATTACAATAACAGTAACAGTGATTATTCTCACTCAATTTGAAAAAAAAAACCATTTCTTATTCTCATTCAATCTGTGAATTAAAAAGTTTCTTATTCCGAGTGATTTTTGAAGACATTGCGATATTCAAATTTGTTTAAGTTTAGAAAGTTTAGAAAGGTTTTGTCAAAACGCATGGCAGCAAGGTGCCTTGACATTATCCTAATATATTTCTCCCTTCAGTTGGTGGATCTCATGTTCTTCTTCCTTATCCTGCTGGTGTTTGTGCTGAGTTTTGGGGTAGCCTACCATGTGAACATGTTCCCAAATGCCCCAGTGGACTGGTCCATCCTCTACAACGTCCTGTATTTCCCCTACTTCCAGATCTACGGAGAGCTGTTCCTGGAAAATATTAGAGGTCTGGTGACAAGATTTATATATTATATAAAATATAAATGTCTTTAACTTTCATATATACTTTCTTACTTATATTTATATACTTATGATATCTTGAAAAACTTAAACTTCATAATACTGTGCACTGTCTACTTTATCCAGTGGTTATTGAATTATTTTTTTTTTTCTTAATTTTCCACACCGTTTATTTTGTCATGCATATATCAAATGAATACTGACCGTAACCACAGTATATATTGCAGGATTAAATGCTGTGGAGAAAATGAATGAAAAAAGCAAGAAGAGGGCTTGGGAATTGACTTGAAAATCATTGTTTTCAGCAACATTCAATTCTATACAGCTTTTAAAAGTTTTCAAAGGTTTTTGTCATTTTATCAACTGTAAAAAGTTCAAGGAAAGCAAGTACAATCTAACATCACCCTTGCTGGGAGAGAGAAATTAAAATGTGGAATGTGCGAAATAAGAGAAAAATTTCAGGTCTGGACACTTGGTTTGGGACTAGAGATATGTGACAATAAGTAATTAGAGAAATGCGTATTATACTGTTTTGTGATGTGTTTGACTGAAAGAATATATTATGACTTAGAATCACTTTTTCTTTTTTTTGTAGGAGAGGAAGATTCTGGATGTAGCAGTAATGAGACAATCTGGCGACATGACCCCATGAATAGATGTGCAGAGAAAAACTCTATGGGGCCGATATTCCTCGCCATCTACATGATACTAACCAATATCCTCTTGGTCAATCTACTCATTGCTATGTTCAGGTAGGTCTGTTTAAATCACAGGGTAGAAGAAAATCAAGACATTATTTAAAACAAAACAAAACATTGACTATATTATAAAAAAGGAAACAGAGGGAATCATGGAATGGAAGATTTAGAAGAGACAGAACTAAAAAAAAAAGAGAGAAAAAAGAGAGAGAGAGACAGAATTAAAGAGACAAAGAAAATCTAATTGAATGTTGTGTAAATTAAAGTTTAGATTTAATCAAAAATGGTGTCATCAATTACATATGTTAGTATATCATGATGTCCCTCTTTTTCATTTTTTTTTCAGTTATACGTTCCAGATGGTTCAGGAAAACTCTACTAAAGTGTGGCGCTTTTATCGCATATCTTTAGTGTATGAGTATTTTGATCGTCCCAGCTTTGTTCCACCCATCATCATACTTAATCACCTTTGGCGTGCCCTCCGCTATGTGACTTACTGGTGTAACAAGAGAGGTCAGGACACTCCTGAATCACCAAGTGATTGGCGTAGGAAATGTGGCTTCAGCAAAAGAAGAAACTTGTTCAGTAAGTGGTATATGTAGCGGACTGAAGAAAAATTGTTCAATAGTATTATGGTCATTATTGAGAGAACTGGTTTTAGGTTTGAATGAAGGCATTTCCAACAGCACTATAGAAACCAGGTGTTAAATGGAATGGAACCCACAAGCCATGAGTCTCTTGCTGATTATGTTATAGCAAACTAAGGCTTAGTCTAAGCCTAAATTCTAAATTTTCTTGAGTCATAATTCGACTGAATGTTTTTGTTTTATTTTATGAGTGGTCAAAGCACTCTGTCCAACTCTGAATTGAGATAGATTTAGAATTTAGGCAAGACCGAAATACTGTCTTACATAAACAAATCGGCCCCTGTGGTGTGTCATAGCAAGATATAAATATATAGCACACACAAAGTAACACTCTCCTATCTCTGACACATTGCACAGGATCTCTTGTCTCATGTTTTTCTCTCTTCTTGTTAGGACTGCAATGTTGTCTAAATTCCATACTGAGGTTTGAATCCAACTCCTATCACCTATTCTAATTTTTCCTCTTTCTTGTGCTTTCTTTCTTTTTAGCACTGTTTGCACATCTTTGTCTTGATTAATCTTCTTATCTTCTTAGATTCTTAGTCAATTCTTCTTTTATCACCTTCTGTATCATCTTTTATTTTCTTCTTTGTTTGGCCTTTTCTTCTCAATTGATAAAGAAATATTTCAATTGTTTTGATCATTAAAGTAATTCCCTATAACATTCCAGGAGTACGTCTATCAAGGGAGGCAAACTACAGATTGTCCATTTTTGAGAAAGTGTCGGCTGAGTCATATCTGACCCATTCTTCTCTAAGAGAACGAGAACAGCTAGAGAAACGAGTGGCTTCAACATCAGACAGGTACCTCCATTTCCATCTAATCTTTTCCTGAAGAGCCTTTTTCTTTAGAGCCTTATGGGCCATGGACCCGGAGCTTATCCCAGTTTTTGTAGCGGACAAATGACAATGGTTGCCCTCCTCTGGATAGGGCGCTTGTCTATCGCAGATTACTTTCCCCAACCCAAATTTTGGATGTGTACCCATTTTACACCTGGGTGGGGTGAGGCAATTGGAGTAAATTTTCTTGCGTAAGGAAAAACCGAAGTGCCACTAGGAGGAATCAAACCCGGAGGCCCAGGATTTTTTGCTGCGTCGCTACCAGTTAGGCCACCTGAAGTGCTGGTAGATATATTATCTTATGATTCTCTATCTAAATCAAGATCAAGATAATGATTATTTTAAACTAATAGTATACATTGATAGGGATGTTTTTTTCAGTAAAAAATTTGTAGTTTTTTAACATATCTAGAGAGTTGACTGCCATAAAATATTTCACCAATAAAGTCTTTTTGCATTTATACACACAATATGTTTATTATTTTTATCGATACTAGTGATATCATCATCGTTTTGTTTTTGGCATGCTAAATGTCTACAAAGCTGTCTAGTGCTTCTTATAAGATTTATGAAATCTCAGAGGAGGTGGTCGTAATTGAATTTATGTCCACTCAAATATATCCATACCCTGTCGATTTCAAATTTAGCCAAGACTCTTTATCAGATTCATGTTTCAATTCAATGCTTAGATGTTAGAACACTATGTCAGTGTGAAAAGTCTCAATCAAATGCTGCTATGCTATGTTTTTTCTTCTTATAGAATTGAGTTGGTGATGGGTGACTTGCAGCGTATAAAGGAAGTGATGCAGCAAAAGGAAGCCAGCAGGATTGCAGCCAGGGAGAACAAAGGGCAAGATGTATCCTCAAAATCTCCGGTCATCGCCCTGAAACCTTACTACAATGATGGCGACGAGACGGACAGGAGTGCATGGTAAGAAAGGAGAACATTAACCAAATTGTTTTTTGCAATGCTGTTTGAATACTTACACGTCTTCAAAAAGTTTTTGTTCATAGAGGTTCTCCTTATCTCAGTTTCTATAGCATGAAGCGCTGAATATGGCGCTGGTCTATTGCAGATAGATGGCTTCCCCAACCTAATTTTTAACATGTGGGTCAGTACATATTTTACACCTGGGTGAAGTGAGGTAATTGGAAAAGATTTCCTTATGAGCACTATTCGGAATCAGATTCCCATAGCCCTAGGCTCTATGTTGTCTCATTAGCAGTTCAGCTATTACACCTTAAGAAAAGAAATGATAAGAGGGTCCCTGAGAATCAAGTTCTTAACACTGGAGCAGTCAATTATTTTGTTACTTTGAAAATAGTTGTTTGTTTAATAGTACACACAATGCTGATGGACAAAGAAATTCCTTTCTTTTTTCAAACTATCAATAGATACAAGGCTAATTTTATAGTTAAAACCTGCATTCAATTTTGTAAGCCATCTATCTATTCTGCTCAATTTGTTCTAGTTATTGATTTGATACCAAGATTCTTTAAATATCTTTACTTCAAACTGTACAATAATTTAAGCATATTATTTGTTTTGGGATTATAATACATAGGGTTCTCTTTTAATGGGAAACTGTAAGAAAAAGAAAACTATCCTTAAGAATTTGAAGGTGAGATGTATTTTCTCACTTCTAAAAGCCCAGTCTGTAGAAAATCTGATCATTGCTCAGGTAGGAATTCTCATGTCGCTTTGATTGAGGTTGAATCCCAGTCAGAATATTTTTTTTAGGGCTTTCCTTATCTGTCCAGCAGTGAATTAAGAAAATGACCGTAAGGTGGGAAGTAAGCACTGGAAATCACAAGAAATAAGTTAAACTTGAAATACTATGCAGTGCAGAAACGAGACAAAGCCAAAGAAATCTGAAAAATCGAAAAGCAGAAAATTAACCAGAGTGAAGTTTAAACCCAGGACCCAGCTACGGCACCCATCGCCTGGCCGGCAGCATGAGACAGCGAGCTAACCACTTGAGCTATATTGAGAGTTGGATCTGTATAGATTTTTATAAGCAAAGGTGGCATGGAAAGTGATGGCTAACTTTCAAGCTAAAAAATCAGGACTATTAATCCTGACACCCAATGTTCAGTGATTGACTATGGAGCTCGCTCTACTTGAATCACTACAACAAAATGGTTTTGATGTGTTCTTTTACTTTTAGGCAAACCCCACGAGAGGATCAGCAGTCACAGATTCAGGACCAGATGAAAGAACTTCAGTCTCAGATGGCCATAAACACCGACAGATTGACTCGTTTAACCGTTCTCATGGAACACATCATGGATCGACAAGAAGGTCAGACTTCTGGATTTTCAAGTGCATCCAAAAGGAAACCCAGAATTTTAAGTGACTCCGAAGACTTGTAGTAGAAATCTCTGTATTTTAGGAAGAGTATATGTTTTTGGTCGGTATGAATTATAGTTGTAACAGAAGTCATAATTGTTAAGTTGTTGTAAACAACTTGAAAATTTTGAAGAGACATGCTTAAAAATCTGAAGATTACATAAATGATAGATTTTTACTTTAGAATTATATTGTCCATTTTTATCATTCTGTCACTTGCCATAATTTCGTTTTCAATGATAGATAAGTTTCATCTTGAATTTATGTTAATTTCAATCTACTGAAGTGGCCTTTCTTCACATCACTCAAATTTTTTCTCTCTGAAATGTTTTAGCTATGGTGCGTAGAATTTGAAAAAAGAATTGATTTTCAATTTCTTTCCTAACAAAGAAAGAGGTTTGAAACTCTGGTTCTAAAATCTTTTCACATCTTTGGCAACAAATGGACACCAGTTACTTAGTTGATATTCACTATGCTCAATGACTCTCACACGGGCAGTTTTCAGCTCAAATTTTATTACATTCAATCTTTTACTTTTACTTTCAGTTTTTTTTAATGGAATGGGAATATAATATTATGTTCAATGAAAGGTAAATAATGGCACAATAGGATTGTTCTAGACTGGAACATTAAAAAAAAAAAAAAAAAAAAAACCAAGGTTTATTGCACAATAAAAAGAAATTGTAATAGATTTTAAATTTTATAGAATTGATAATTTGATGATCTTCTAAAATGTTTCTTGCTAATTCTGTTTTAGCAATGCTTTCCCTCCCAATACAATAAGACTAAAATGTTTGATTAATCACAAAAACCATAGCAACTATATCTGTTTGATTGATATATAGATATATATCATTCATATAGAGAATTGTTTTCTTTTAACCTTATATTTTATGTAAATTTCTTGTTTGTTTGTTTTACTTATAAACCACTTTATGGTGCATAAATACATACATAGATATAGTCTTTTAACAAAAAATCAGTTTTTAGGCAAAAAGTTAATATGGGCAATGTTGGGGAAAGAAAAAGTTTAATAGGCTTTAGAGAACTTCACAATTAAATTTTCTATAATTTTACAAATGTTCTCACATTATTTTTTCTGAGCCACCTTACCTTCATTCTCTAAGATGTTATACAATTGATCATGATGGATTTAAACAATGTATGTATTTTACATATTATGATTTATATTTTGTAATGTTTCTTTAATCCTTTTATTTCATGTTTCACTTGCAGAGTCAAACAGATCATTATAGAAAGCAATGTTAATGTGTCCATAAACCACAGTCCATCGAAATGATATTAGATTATGATCTATTTGTTACAGTTTTTCAACTGTTGTTATTCAAAATTTTATTCCTGTTTTATTCAGCAGCCATATATTTATTGTTTACTGTCATATATATATTGAAAAAAGTGTTCTTTGTCAATTAAATCATGGTATTAGCTGTTGAGCCGAGACGATCACTGAATGCTTTTTCCATTCTTCAACCACTGTTTTGCTATCTTGCTCATTTCAAAGGATTGTAAAAAAGACTCCATGCTCATATTACAAAGTATTTTACACAGAAATTTTTGGAATCACTTTTTGCGATTTTCATACTATACTATACTATACTTGAGTTTCCCTTCATATTATTATGTAGGTGTATGGTTTTTCATCCTTACACTATGAGGTTTGATGTGACAAGAATTAGTATGATTGCTTTTGTAAATTTATATTTCCCATTTAGATATCAGGTCTTATCTTGTTGGTACTGCTGAATAAGATGTTACAAGCTGACAGGTATTCTTTGTCTTGAATGGGAAAGAGAAATTGGGACGAATAATACATGAAACTAAGAAAAGAGGCATCTTATTCAGACCTTGGGATTGGAAGAAAGAATCCATGAGGACAAGGAAAAAATGAAAAAAACTACGGTAATTCTAACTCTAAACTAATGCATGGTAATGGTAATGAAACTCATCAAATCTATTGCTTTAGACTTGGCCCTTCAATTTTCATCTGCAGTGGCCCTTTTGCTGTTTGAGATGTGAGTTGTTGTGGTGTTCTAATTCAAATGGGCGATCTGTATTAAAATTGAAGGTGTTTTGTACATTTTTATCACATTTCCTCCACAGGGTTTTTATATCATCTTATTATCTTATACATTCCTACTGGTTTTCATGCTGTGTGGCCCTATATTTATTACCCTTTTTTTTTCTAATCTTGTTGAATAATTTATTTATTTATAAATCACCTCAAACTCTGTTGTGCCTATAAACTGTATCACTATCACTGTTTTTTAGTGCCTGGTGTCACTTTATGACATTGACATAATGATTATTTTTATAATGTTGTAATTAACACTGAAATGAAATAGCATATTGGGTACTGAAACAGTTTGAATGTTAAGCTGCTAACTAGATATCAAAATCTTCAAGATTAGCTTGTTCTCATTCCAGATAAATAAGATTTCAGTTGACTGACATATGCCAAAAGCCTGAATTTCAGGCTTTTTGCATATATCAGTCCTCTGAAATGTTATTTTTCGAGATTTTTCAGATCCTGTTTGGTTAGAATTGGACCCTGCAGCGAAAGGGTTAACTTGTTAGTAAAATAGAGATAATGAACTTTTACATTCATTCACCTTTTGTCTTATGCATGCTGTGAAAGCCAGAAGTAGAAGAGAGACAAATAGTGTAAAAATATGAGAGAAAAAAAGTCGCGTTTTGTTAAATATTTGTATTTTGAAGTGAAATTTGTGTTGATGATAAATGAAAGAAAAAAAAATAAACGAAAAACAAAAACAAGAACAAATAACATGAAAAAACAAAAACAAATTAAGTTTGAGATAAACTTGCCATTGCAGGTTCTCCTTATATGTATTTCAAAATCTTTTTACATTCTGCTGAGTTTTTCAATCCATGAAGGAAAATCTATTATTTCTGTTAATTTATGTCTTGAATACCAAAGTTAGTACCCAGTGAGAATTGAGTCAGCAGACAGGGCTTAGGGATTGAAGGTGGGTTGGGGGGGGGGGGGGGGTGGTGGTGGTGGCTTGGAGAAAAAAGAGAGAGTAAGAGAGCATCAGAGAGAGAGAGGGAGGTAGAGTCATTGTAGCATATAATTTGTGTGTCTTTATGCATTTATGTATTTTTCATGTTGCTATTGACTTTCAGGTGTCAAAGAAAGTGAATAGATGAGAGAAAATACTTTACTTTCCTAGCAATACAATATTATACATGTCTATGAAACTGAGCCTAGATCAAATATTATTTAGTTGATGATTGGTAGGGTGTCTCTGGTGGACGCTAATTCTGTTTCTTTGCTTTTGGTCTCACCAATCATCTTAATTTTTAAGCACTTCCTCTTGCACTCTCTTGAATGAGCATACCCACAGTTTAATTTTGTATCTGTTAGTTCAGTCTAGGTCTTGCCTGTTGTGTCAACAGATCTCTGGTCATCTCCAGTTTAAAAAAAATTATAATATATAGGACTACAGGGTGACTTGCTATCTATAAGGACTGAGTACTTTTGTATACAAAGGATGGTACAATATCATGGATCTCCCTGGACCAAAATGCATGATGTGGATGGTACCCATTATCTGTTTGTCATTCTCTCCTTTGTGATTGTGAGAGATGATGGTTTTTCTTTTCATGTAAATCATCTTTTATCATTGTATGAAAGATCATACTTTTCCCCCTAGTAAACCATTGTTGTGTGTGAAACATCTGTGGCAAGGTCCAAATGTAGCCTGCATGTTAAATAATCTAGATGTCATTGTCATCTTTGATCTAGCTCAATATAGCTTTCTTTAAATTTTTAGAGGGCCCATAGAGCTTATGATAATTCAGGTTTCAGAAATCAATTGACGATTGCAACCACTCTCTGGATAAGACGCTGATCTATTGGAATTATTTCCTCAATCCAGTCAAGAACCTTTTACCAACTGAAGTAAATTTTGTTGTCACCAAAGGAAAGAGGGAAGCACTGCTTGTCAGAGCCAAATTCTGTTATGCCATTGTTTGTTGTGTCCAGCAGCTTCCTTTCTATCCATTCTTTACATATCTATTTACTAAATGACAGGAAAGATCTCAACTTGTTCTTTAATAGAAACAAGTTGAAAAAAAAGAACCCCAAAATACAAAAGCACTTTATTTTTATTTTTTTTAATGCAGCATTCATTTTCCTGTCTTGATGTCATTTCTATTTATTATGTCATCAATTTTTAAAATTATGACTTGCCATACTTGGTTTGAAAATGATTGTAAGTTAATTAATTTTATTATATTTTACTTATGTTATACTTACACTAATATTTACATTTTTGTATGACTTTTTAAGTAAGAAATTTTAAAGAAAGTCTGTACAACTTGTTTTGAATCAAAATGCAACTTATTTAGTTATTTATATCTTTGATTGAATAAACTCAAAGGATTTCTGGTGAGGAGAGTCTTGATCTGTTTTTGAAGTGCAGATTTAGCTTAAAAATGATATTACAGTACTTAACACAAATTCGTTATTTGATCTTGCAAAACTAGAGGCTACATACTTTATCAATGCTTGCTTTTACAGATAAGATTTATGAAATGTATGTGTTCTTTACCTCCAGCCTTTTTCTCTCTTTTTTTTTTCTTTTTTGGTATTGCTGTATGCTGAGTTATTGCAGAGCATTTAAGAAGTATAAAAGTGTTCAGTTAAACACCAAGCCTCTCATTCATCTCATTCAATATTTATTCTTATGTAAAAGAAATCAAAGTTGCTCACCCCAACAGTCGTGGACAGTGTCATGAAGTTATTGATTTTTTTCTTATTCACCCTGAAAGATATTAAGAAGTAATGAAAGTTGAAATTTGTTGTTACTCAATATCAATACTTTAATTGATCACTGTAGATTTAGATATAATATACTTTTAATATAATGACAATAAATCAAGAAAAAATGATGACAGTTGACAGTGTTTTTTTTTTTGTCTTTGTTTTGCTTGTTTGTCATGAGGATCCTGTTGAAAGTAAAAAGACAGAAAAAGATTAAAAGAAAAAAAAATTAAAACTCTCACAATCATAAAAGAGAGACAAACAAATTGATGTTGGCTACCATTCACATCACACACAGGGAGACCCAGAATATTCTTCCGCCCTTTTTGTACAAAAGTACTCAGTTCTTCTAGACAGCAGGTGACCCTGTAGTTAGGTACCACAATTTAAAAACTGGGAGACCCAACAGCCATAACTAACAGATTCCATAGCAGTTTGTGTATGTTATTTCTAGAATGCGCAAGAGAGAGTGCCGAAAAAATGTGTTTGTTTATTGAGCATTTTAAGGCGCTTTCAACTGCTATGGTCATATAAGCGCCAAGAAAGGGATAAGTAAGATGATAGGCTACAACCCACATCATGCACTATTATGGTCCGGGGAGACCCAGGGTATTCTACCGTCCTTTGTGTACAAAAGTACTCAGTCCTTCTAGAGAGCAAGTTTTATATGTTTGTTTGTTTCTTGAGAGTTTTAGGACACTTACAACTGCTATGGTCATATAAGCGCCTAGAAGTAAGTAAGATGATAGGCTAGTTAAAAGAATTGCCAGACTTTGATCAAGCCAGGGACGTTTCACAGAGAGATGATTTACAAGGAAAACAAATATCTCTAAAAAAAAGGTGACAAAGAGGTGATTTACAGAAAAAAAAATCACCTCTCACAATCACAAAGCAGGACACACAGATGATTGTCACCAACCACATCACACACTATTATGGTCCAAGGAGACCCAGAATATTCTACCGCCCTTTGTGTACAAAAGTACTCAGTCCTTCTAGATAGCAAGTGACCCTGTAGTTA
>JAUEKZ010223617.1:4735-21969 GCA_031471865.1 Melibe leonina
GTCATCACAGATTCCTTGTATCAAATCCATTGACAGCCTGATTTCTCTATTCTTAATTTCACTTACTCATTCTCTTAAGATTAGATATTTATTCAGGTATTCAATTAGACAATAAATTAAAAAAGGAATGTGAATAACCTCTAAACTGTTACATGAGCAAATGTAATGGCAAGTATTTGGGCGGCCAAGGTAGATATGTATTACCAGGTGCTTTTGTATTTACTAAGTTTAATCTACAAAAAAAAAAATTTAAAAATTGATGACTATGACTATGAATATCCATGAAATGACCAGCACTTGCAGTTAACATCAATACCAAAAGAGCCTAACAAAAAAATAATCAAAGGATCAGAAAACTATCAATCTTTCTCCATCCACACCTGGTTTATTCATCCTTTCCTACATAATGAAGTCTGGATACACTAGATAAATCACATTAAACTAAACAACCTACCCAACCAACATTGGATTGTTAATAACATACTAATTCCTATGTTCTTGCTAAGTAATTAGCTACTTAGAGCTCAAAAATGCCACCTGTATCAGTCTATATTATGAAGAATCTTTAAAAAGAAAACACTTCATTCCTTCAAACCTTGCAAGATTTTCTTGAAAAACAGTTTTTCAACACGAGCAATTACCAATCTGAAAGTCATGACTCAAAAATTCATCTAGCAAAATAAGGTGAAACAATTTTTCTCAAACCAAAGGGGGTTAGAAGCATCCCTGTAAGTTGGTTAGCGGGATTTTTTCTCCACAAAAAGCGTGCAACATGTTTAAGTTATTCAAACTAACTAAAATCAAGTAAATTTGTGCAAATGCAATTACCACAAAGACAGGAATTTTTATCTTCTTTTTTTTTTCATTAAAAGAGGTGCAGGTATTTATTACTCTCAAGATGTTACATTTTCTACAACAAGCAGGTTTGAAGGGTTAGAAATTTGTTGCTATTAAACACAAAGTTCAATCTTTTGGCAAGTAAAGAAAACAAAACAACCTGTATTTTTACTGCAATTACCAACAGGCTGTACGCCCACCAGTCAAAGGGAGTATAAAGCGGGACTGCTAAGGGAATATTCAATCATTTAAGCAACATATTGCAAAGATTAAGCATGGGGATAAGCTTGATATTAAGAAAATAAATTTGCGCACAAAAATTCATTATAATATTCAAATATCAATGGTCTGAAAAGGTACTCTCTACATGAAAAGAGATGAACATTTTAAAACCACAACATTTACACAATCAATTACATGCTTTCAACATACCATTGTACACACATTAAACTCCATTCTACACCTCATTAGGACACATTACCTTATGTACTCAACACAAGCAAAGACAAGTCTTCTTCCAACATTTAGAAAATATAAAGATAAGCGGACATAATTTGCCAATTTTCTAAAAGCATACATATATATATTATATCTAGATTCTTTGATCCAATCTTATATCTTTCCAGGTCTTGTTTCAGTTTCAGGCTTAAGTCATGAAAACTTGGACACAGTTTCTTAGCATTGCATCTGAGATAAAGATGCTTCATTCTATCCCACTTAGACGTTCATGATAACTGATAATCTCTACATGCTGTGTTTAGTTCAATTTCAGTCTAGCTCGGCACAAAAATTTACAATGAATTACTCCATTCATACCATACATCTCACAGTACAAATACAATACAGACAAGATAATTAAGTATAGTATACGTTGGCTACCTAATAACGAATCCTCAAAGTCATCCGGAGGCGGAGGAGGCAAAGAGGTGATAGACGTCTCTGTGAATAACAAATGAAAGCCACACCATGACTGACAATACAATACAACTACAAAGACAACTCCTTGCTGCAGTTGAGTCCAAGCTAACAGCCTGTGCCACCATTGCTCTCTTTTTCCTTTTAGTTTAGCTAACATTTTGGCCACTGTGATCACAACCTTTAACAATGATTTAGCTTTTCAGATGATAAGGTTATTTTACTTTGTTATCTTCCAATGAAAGGTGAAAAAAGGAGATAAAAATAAATACCATTCATGTAGTAGTAGTAGGGCCTACCTGGACGTTTAATAACAAGATCAAGGCCCTAAAAAATGTATTAATTTCATGTCATAACTTGCCAATTATCAACGGTGAATTTCTCTCATCTAAGAATAAATTCATACCTTTTTAATTGATACTATTTGCTTGTTTTCATTTCATCCTGAAGTCAGTGTCAATAATTTTGAGCGCAATTGTATATGATGGAAACATCCTTCTGGGTTTTTTTCTTCTCATTTTCTTAGTGATTCTTGTGTCAAATTTTCATAGCAATGAAGGTAGAAGATTTTTATCAATTTTGCTTTTTATTTTTAGGAAAATCAGTTGATGCTGTTGTATTAGTGGACTCAACTGCACTACAACAAACACAGAGCAAAGGAGGTATAAAGCAAATAAAGGTTGGAGAAATGGTGCTTAGCTGCTCAAATTTAGAAATTCCATTCATTTCACAAGACTTTTGATCAGATTCAGTTAAAATCATTACGCATCTCTGATGAAAAATGAGAATTACTCTTATCCTCATGAAATATAAAAATTTATATTCCCCTTGTCTTACTTTCTGTTACAACCCAAAGCATTGTTTAAGGCAAAGAGATAGTTTAATACAACTACAACAGCCATGGCAGCACCAAGTGCTCAAAGCACCATAAATAATCATCTATCTACTTACAGGTTACAGGTATATAGAGGTACAAGTACACTCAAACCTCATTATCCAGCCAAGTGTATGGAAAACATAACATTGCCAGTTAAAAGAGACTTGCAGTAAAACATAAAAACCACGTGTAGAGGAGTAGTGTGGTGGTAAGCTGGGTGAAAGAAGAACTCATTGTCCATAGGGATTACATTTAGACTACAGAGTGATCAACCAGCAAAGGGAGCGAATTATCTATTACGTGAACATTTCAGAAGTGTTTTGTCTGGTTTGGTTTAGTAAGGTTGTGACAAAGTCACTGGCAGCATAGCTAGAAGTAATTACACTATCCAAGTCATGGATGCTAATACTGAAAGTTTATGGCAGATGGTGGCATAACAAAATTTAAGTGTTTTTATTTTATAAAGTGCCCCTTCTATTCCATAGTCAAAAGCTGGAAGTAGGTGAGAATGCCAGTACAGGTAGGCGATATTACAAGTTTTGAATGCAATCAAAATAAAAACACACAAGCCTCAAAATCAAGGGCACATGCAATAATGAGTTCTGTATACTGTATTAAAATGTTGAAGAAAAATAAGAATTTTGACCTTATATCTGTAATTCATTATGATTTCACCAATAGTTAGATAATTATTTAAGACAATAGAGCTTCATCATTAACAGAAATTACAAGCTTATAAGGGGCAAATGAAAGAGAAGGAAATCTTATTCATTATTCTTAGAGATTTGACCAAAAAAATGAAAAACTGATAAAAAAAACCCAAAAAACATTGTAGCAAGCAGACTAACTTTTGAATAAAGTAAAAAGTCACAAGGGTGGGGCTATAACCATGAAGAGAACTTTGACAAGAAAACGCAAAGATGGATGATGCAAATTTTTCTTCTCACCTTAGCATCGAAGTCAAGATGGCAATTTAAAGTGCGTATATCAATGCTACTCTAATTTGTTCCTTAATATTCAGCATCTATAGAAACAAAAACTTAAATAAATCTGGTTCCTGTCTCGGTATATACTAGTTGATTTAGAAAAGAAGAAGAAATACAGTGCTCTATTTAGAAACATTGTCACTGCATATGAACCTTTTAACAAATTTGAACATTATAAAACATACAAAGAAAAATTTAATGAAATTTGTTCAAGATAGGGGAAGGGTACAACAATTCTAAGCTACACACTGATGAGAGTGGGAAAAAAAACAACAACAAAAAGGTAGGTTGAACAAATGAGTTCCTCATTCACATTCGATGGATACAACAGTTGCATATATACATGCACATGAAAGCGGCATCCATAGATCACAGGATCAAGGGAAGGTTTCCAGCCAGGGACAGGTACCAAAATAGCGGACAGAAAATAACAAAATTACAAAAGGACTTCCTCTTACCAATCATACTCTGCCCTCTGATCGAAGAAGAGCTAATGCGAGGATGCACTAAATGATGGGAGACAATAACAAGATCAATATTCATAAAAAATGGTAAGCAAACATTTTAATTTACTTTTAACATCTGTGTTAGCAAACATTTTGAACATCTGTCTCAGAAAAAAACAGTTTAAAAAAAAGGTGGAAGAACCCATCATCTGTTGTCAGAAACAGAGAAATATAATCACTAAGAAAATAAAGAAATGGAATGAAAAAAAGATTCACTATTATAAGGTTAATGAATGGTGTTAACAAGAGATTTAAAAATAATAAAAAGCTATATAAGAGAATTGGTATGACATGCTTAAATCATTTTTCACTGAATTTTAAAATAAAATTGCAGTATAAATGCAATAAAACATGAAGATGTCTAGAGTCGAAAGCTGAGATTTTTTAAACCAAAAAAAGCACATACTGAGCATGAAAATGTAATCCAACTTTTTTTTGGTCAAATCTTTCATTATTTCTTTTTAAAATACCTTTTGGGAGAGAAACTCAAATATGATACAAAAATATTGTATTCGCAATACAGTCTCTTTTATGTGAATCAAAAACAAAGAACTGAAAAAAAAAAATTTCTAATTCCCTAATCTCTCTTGTCATTTCACTCTTAACATTGAAATCAATAACATTTTTAATACTGAAATGTAAATAACCCAGCCAAGAACATTAAGGGTAAGATTTAAGAATCAGTATATTAAAGAGTCTTTATATGCTTAAAGGGATTGTGGAAACTTGAAAAGCAAAAAAAATGATGATGATCATGACAGTTTATTGTCCAAGACTTAGATCATGATGGTTATTTAACCTATGAATTCTTTATCAAAGAATATTTTTGCAGATTATCTTTATGCTTTGCTATATGTCTTCCAATATCATAGAAAGTAAAGTAGATACAGTTATCAGATACAAGTACCTCTTTAGAAAGTAAAAAGCGTTTGATTTACACCTCTGTTGCAGTCATCAAGGTAACTGACATCATGTATAAGAAAATAGACACTCCATTATCTAATTCATGTTTCCTTTTAAACTTGTTTAATAAACCCATACCAGATGGTTAAATTGATTTTCATATCAAAATTTTTAAAAAATTAAAAAGCCATTAAAATGCTACAAGTTATTCATCTGTGAGCAACAGTCTAAAAATAGTCTTCTTTTAAAATGCAATTAACCATTAAGTTACTTGGATATCTGAAGTAAAATTGCAGCACCAAAGTAATGTCTTAGATTTAAAATGTATTTACAAATCTTGCTCAGTATAACCCTTACTTATCTCAAAAACAAAAAAATTAATATAATAAAGAAAGGTCCTATTTTTAGGCTGTTGCCACAGTTATCATCAATCATTTCCTGATGTGCTCATAAAGGAGATTACATAAAATTAATGTGTATGGTAGCTACATGGTTTTAATTTTTTATACTAACAGACAATCACTGTGGAGTGGTGATATGAAACAAAAAGAATAATATTTAGGAATTGAAATAATAAAAAGGTGCCAGCACATATGACACAAAATTATTTTCATCAAGACTTAAGATAAATCTTTACTTCCTTGTATATTTTTCTTTTAGTGTGTCATAATAAACAGCCTTAAGGCCAAAGAAAGTTTTAAAAATCTCAGGGGTCCTAATCTGCTAGTAATTCGTTTTAAAGATTTTATTGATTATTTCATTTTTATTCTGAAAGAAGCTTTTTTTATTGAAAATGAGCATCAGGGCATGATATGGGTATAAAATTTTAAGCAAACTCATCAATTTAAAACAAAAGGGCATTCTTCCTGCTTGGATTAATTTAATCAATTTAACTCAAAATGATGTTTGGTAGAGAATGTGGATAAAATTAACAGAGCTATCTAGTCTTCATCTTTTTTTTGTTTTGATTTAAATGATTAAATACAAAGTATGGCCACTCATTTAATTGGATGCAGCACAACTAAAATAGGTAAAGTACAAATTAAATGACTTAAAAGTTCTTCAACATATGTCATTAAAAAAATTAAAAAATATTAAGTTACCTAAAAAGAACCATCTTCGACAGCTTGACTTTAAATGCCCTTTGGTTTTAAAATTGCAATATAAAAATAAGAAAAAATTAGCTTTACCCATAGGGTCATGGTGTTGCATTAGTGGTGGTGCCATTGGTCGTGCTAGGTTATGAGCAGCAGGAATATGATGAGGGAAGCCATAGCCTTCTGAGGGTACCGTTATTCCAATACCCCCCAGAATAGGCGGTGAGTGAACAGCGCCCATTACAAGGGTGCTAGAAGGAGAGTAAGAACCTCCAGAAGACACAGAGGATCTACTTGAAACGGTAGGGAAAGCTTGGTAGTTGGCATTATTACCCGGCTGTTGAAATGGTGACACAGATATCGGTGGCGTGTTGGGGGCTACTGGTGGTGCGACAGGAGGCCCTAATGACCTGTAATGACCTCCTGCCGATCTGCCTATGGTGCCACCAGTACTACCACCACTTCCAGTCCCCCCTCCTGCCTTGTAGACAATTGGGGGTGTGGGGGGCTTGGAAGTAGGGGCTTGATTGTTATTGGCATTGCTGCTAACATTGCTGTGTGTGCTACTAATGGATGGTGATCGCGTAGCTCTTGGCGTTGTTCCTTGCTGTTGCTGAAACACATCAAATGTGAAACACATAATTTTACTTCCCATTGTTTTCACCTTTGAAAGAGGGCATTAATGCATAATATATGAGAAGGAAGGAAATGAAAAGTGAATCTTAAAAAAAAAAAAAAAAGTACGACAAAATCCAGAGCAATAAATCATACAAACTGTTGTAATACTTTTAAGACAAATATGGTTTTAAATTGAATGCTTTAAAAGGACTATCAATTTAAATATCATGTTTAACTGAAAAGAAATTTAACCAAATCATAGACAAATAATCCTACTTCAGGTATATGAGACAAAGTAATATTTATCATTACTGCCACCAGAATCAAACTCTGGGGAACCTTAGCCCTCCTTATCCTAAAATTTAACTCTAATGATAGAAAAAGTATTTCAGAAGATAAGATTTACAGTTTTCTTTTGTGATTTTTGTTTGTTTTCCACTCTTAAATACATCACCATGTAGTGTCTCGGTCTTCCTCTATATCTTGTAACACATCAAGTAATGGGACATGTGATGTATCCCTGCGGTAAATCATAACCAATCACAGAGGCTGTAGAAAAACTTTGGATCAAGACAATAGCAAGCTGACTTTGCTTCAGTGTTACCCTTACATTAAAGAATCAACAAGAATTTGTTGCCACAAAAGAAAACAAAAAAGAAGTTTTATCCTTGTATAGAAACTTCCTTGTATTCTTTCTCCAGATCGGTCGTACAAAATTAGAAAATTTGCTAAATTTGTGATTTCACTTACATTATTTGTTCTTATTCCATGTCCAATGTCATCCAATACTGAGTAGTCAATCTGTTTTCGTGTATATTTGATGGGCCGTTCTCTCTGATCAGGGTAAATAATACCATTCTTCATCCCTATGGGCCTCGGTACATTGCGGCTTGAAGTAAGCTCACCAATCTCTCGCCTGGCAACCTTCTCTTTATGTATCATTACAATCTAGATAAAAAAAAGAGATTGGAAAGATAATCTTACAAAAGAAATTAAAATAAACACCAAAATTCAGCTGTGAAATTGGATCAATGACTAGTGATATTTGCTTTCATTTCTAGCTTAAAAAGACATTGTTCAAATAAATTCTTGATTTCCACAATTCTTTGTTTCATTACAATGTTAAGTATCTTGACTTCATGAATGAATAACTGTACCTAAGAGTTCATAAAAACAATTTGTTTAACTTACATAAATATACCACCTCTTACCTGATTCAAATGGTTGACACTGGACTCCATGTCAGTCAACTGACTTTGCTGCAGATCCAACAACTTAAGGAAATTTGTCGCCAAATTATTTATCTGGTATGCCACACTTGCCAAGGAATGTGTAGTATAGTTTTTAGTTTCTTGAAGTTTTTCACTTTTCTCATTAGGACCAGCCTGAAGAGTAGAGGGTTTTAAATAATACAACAAAAAGAACATGAATACCTTGGAATTAAATTCCTGATGATAAAATTCTAATTGCATTAAATCAAAAGCATTCAAAATGAAATTTGCTGTCTACACCACTAAAACTAGCTGACAGCCAACTTCAACTTCGAAGAGAGAAAGTTGCATCAGGCAAGGAGTGATACACCAGGCTACAGATATAGACGGAATGCATTGAGTCAAATTACACAACAATGTTGAGTACTATGTACGGTACTAACACATAAATTTGTGTCATGGTGACATTCGGAGCAAAAAAAGTGTTACTTGTTGTTGCTGGCAGAGTGAAATGTTGTGAATATGATGTGAAATGCATTAATGGGTCTATAGAATATTTTGGGAATTATCCTCAATTCAAATTTTCTTATCACATATTCTATATAGGATATAGGTTATATAGACACAAATCAACTTGCCATAATGCTAAGCCATCAAAAATAATTTCCACCAAATCATTGCATATCAGTGCTTTCATGGCTAGAGGAACTTAAGTGCTGCTAATCTCCAAGGCTAGAGACCTAGAAAGAAGAACCTGGAAGCCAGGTAAACTAATAAACACAAACAGTGATTCTATCATAGTCATGTGGGCAAATAAACCAAAATCTATTCGCCATGTGGGTGAGTAACACTAAATTCAATCGCCCATGTGGGCAAATAACAGCTGCCAATCTATTTTACCTCTGCTGAAAAACAGACTTCTCTGCAGTCTATCTAAATCAACATTATTTCATAGACTCATCAACCATTAAAGGTCTATCGCTCGATCGAAGGCCTAGTCGAGATTTTGACTAGAATTATCGAAGGGATACAGGGCAGTTCGGACGGGCGATAGCAATCCATGACATTGATGATAAATATCTTAAACTCGCAACAACACCAGCTCATGTGATCACCAGAGAAACTTAAAATACCTAATTGGGGATCAATCAAATTTCTGTCTTGTCTTTTTAAAAACAAACAGCAAGTCCAACCTCAGTAAGTTTGCACCAGACCACCAAGGAGAGGTTGACTGCACATATCATTCTCAAGCATTTAGCTTGAAACATGAGAATTAATTGGTAATAGAGCCCCATGATCAAGTAAGTATCCAAGATAAGATGTCCAAGGAGAGAGCACCTTAACCTTAATTTGAAATGAAAAGATATCAAAATTTCCAGTCTAGCTGGACTCTAGTCTAATGTTTTGAGACATCATTGCAAACGTTGTTGACTCGGATTTGGCTATCAATGTCCCGAGAAAAGTCTACATTTCATCCATAGTGCTCTATAAATCCTACCCTTTGATAGTTTTCCTCGCAATATCTGGCAACATTTTCAAGATTCATAAAGTTTTCTTGCAGGCTTTTGCGCCCCTCAGGGATCTCCCTGTCAATAAGGGCAAGCAATTCCTCCCCGGCTGCCATTTTGATCAGGAAATGAAAATGATAACATTAGATTCGCTTCGTACTATTTAGTCTTCAAAACACTCGTGTGATAATAGTTGACATAGGATAGGGGCATAATTGTCGTCAAATTAGACAGAGGAGGTGAAGGTCATCGCGGCAAGTTCAAACGATTGATGGGTGTGTGTTGTTTTTCAACAATCTTGAGTTAGTCTAGAAGACCCACCCAAGAGTGTAGCGTTTAGGTTTAGCCTGAGCTATCTTGTCTGACTCTAATATGGAACAAATTTGCGTTTGTAACGTTTCATTTGGGAACCAATATTTGGGTAGCGATGATTCTGATGGTGTTTTTGTGAGTGCAGTGACTGACGACGTTAGAGTGAAGCTCGGGGAGGCTTTCATATCGGACACCAGATCGAAGAAAGCATGCGAGTCAATTTCAATCAAAAGTTTGGATTCTCTCAAGGAACCAGCACTAAAAAGTGGTGTCAAGAACCTCAGGATGTTTTTATCTAAATCTTTTTCCCAAAATCAGTCTCATCTCTTTTTCATGGAAGCAAAACCTGTAAAAATAGAGCTTGATAGTGATAGTATGGAGACAGTTTCCACTTTTCGGTCAGAAAAGAAGGATTCAGACACTATCTTATCAGATGAGAGTGTGAGCGTCTTTGGTTCCCCACTAAGATTACAATCTATTGCTAATTTGTCACTTAATGAGACTTCTATACTAGATTCATCCAAGACTTATATTTCTGAATCAGAGCATTCTTCTCTGCAGGGTTTACCAATACATGAAGCTCGTAAAATGCTCAGCAAATTTTGTCAATGTAGAGACCAAAATAATGATAGAGCTTCGCTTTTGAACAGCATAGCGATTCTTTGCAACGGAGAGGACCCTAGCAATACCCTCCTCCTTGGTGCTCATCATGATGATGGAAATATGCTAACAACTTTCAAGGTTACATTTAACAGCAAAAAGTGCAGCCTGGCCTTTCTGGAACCCCTTGATTTACAAGGTAAAAAAATATAATGCTATGGCATTAGATTGACACTCATGAGTTTGTCTTGGAATATCATTACTTGATAAAACACTTTAATTCAGAGAGGAATGAGATAATCATAATACAATCAACCAATCCTCTTTGACGTCTCCTTGCTAGAGTCAAGACAAGATATTAACTAATTAACTAGGCCTCGGCCTATAACTGCATTCCGTCTATCCAGATATTTAGTTAGAACTGCTTTGCAATATCTGGATCAGATCCATTTCTGTCCTACTTGCAAGGCCAGACTTGGTTCTCAGTTCTCATCCACTTCGACATGTGGATCACAAAGACTCGGTTTTAGATCTAGTTGCAGTATGGTTGTCTAGTAGTACCCCGTGCGGACGAGAGATGAGAGGGTAGTGACAACCGATGCAATAAATAATGTTTGTGATATGACCAACGTTGTGCAGCCACTCACTTTGACCTCACTGATTCCCCCCACCCCCTGTGTGAGAGGGGTCAGATGTTAATAGTCAACGGCAGGAAGGCTAGTGAGTGGGAGGGGATTGGGGGGGGGGGGTTGGAGAGAGAAGACCGACCGTAACAACAACACAGGGTGTGTTCGTTTTTCCCTGGTCGACGAGGAGCGAATTGAGCAGCAAATCAACGAGGAACTAAGTCGAGGACATAGCCAGTTTGCCAAAGTTTTCTAGGTACAGGGAAATAACTTGATATCTAGTTATATATCTAAATTTCTGCCCAGGCCTAACATTAACCCTGTGTGTCGTGTGTTTCCACCTGATCCGTAATTTGGGGGTCTTTTCCATCCCTTTAACTTGTCTATAGAGAAAAATATTGTGTATGTTACTTGTGTGTGTGTGTCTCTGTGCATGAGTGCTTTTTTTTCAAATGTTACGTTACATAAATCATTTTGAGAAATGAATGTTTGAGGTGTGTACATTATAATTATTGAAAAAAATTCCCACTGCAAGTGCTCATTAAAAGACATGAAGACCCCAATGTTCTGCTACTAGGGTAAACTATCTGTATCTTTGTTTCTGAGCCCTATTTAAAATTAAAGAAACTTGACAACAATGGATCTGTTTATCATTTATGGAGTCAAATACTGCAAAAACCTTTGAATTGTTGCCATTGCCCTGATTACTTCTTACTGTTTAGACTCTTAAACCTAAAAATAAAGACAGTCCCATACTCAATACCTAAACATCAGGGATCGGGGGTACAGTCCTGATTTTTTTGTCATACGGCATAGTGTGATAGTGATAGGTTGCCATTACTTTCCACGCCACCTTTACTTTTGCCAAGTCTAAAGAGACCTAGCTCCCCATTTTCTGCTGGGTGGACAGGAAGGCCCTGAAAAAAGATTCTTGCTTCGACTGGGATTCGCCAAACGACAAGTAGATTCAGAACAGTGATATTCAGACGCCATAGGGTCGATAAAATTCTCACCTACCGTCAATTTTTGTCTTGTCCCCTTTTTAAAAAGACTTAAAACCTTGTGATAATATCATCCATCAACAACTTTTTATCTCTATTGATATTCATGACTTATACTTATACTTCTTATTCTACTCCACCAGTCATGCAATTTTTATGTTTTCCCTACACTTGGCTGTTATAACAATATTTGAATGTGGTTGTCAACAGATAAAAAGACTGGCAGAGATGAAAAGTGTACCTGCATTTTTATCTAGAAATTGCTGTGCTGTACAGTATATATATATATATATCAGTATTAACTTGTGCCACAGGAGAAGATGTCTTTCTGTAATGTTTATCAATTAAAAAAAAAATTGAAACACATTTTTCTTTTATTCGCAGATGATATGTGTCAAATGAGCAGCTCATTTGACCTGTTGGATCATAGAGACAAGAACAGACAGTTGAGTCTTGAGGTGCAGTGGACTGACAGCAATGGCCATTCTGTTATCTCCAACCTACAATCAGCTCAGTTTTTCCTTCATATCTCAAAACCATTTGGTACGTTCTGAATGAAAATGTATTTTTATATAGCTTGTAATTTATATTGATGAAAAGGTTGCCAAAATAATTCAAGTGAGTAAAAAAGAACCATATTTATTTTTTACTATTTTCATTAAAACTACCAGACTCAATTTTGGCTGTTAAAAACTTTTTCTTCAAACCCACAACTTGTTTACCAAACTATGCTAAGAGTACTCTTTTTAGCCGAATCACTATTGCCTGTTCCACTAGTTTACACATTATTATTCACTAGTTCTTAGATTTCTTAACCCAATCATTTTTAGAAAATCAATTGCAGTCATTTAAATTTGCTTAGCAAGAGGAAAATTTAAAAAAATTGTTTTTCATTGCCAAACTATTAAAATCAAAGCTGCAGTGAAATGTTTGTAAAAACTTCCTGACCTAGGAAAATTCAATGAAAAATATATTATATATCCCCTGCAAAATTGTGTTATTTATGTTGTATAAGAGTATAAGCTTTCTTGAACTATCTCAAGATTATAGTGGCACATGAAAATCTGCTATAATAAGGATAGTGGGACCAGAGCAAAATTTCTATAAAATCAGATAGACAAGAGAAATAGGAGATCTGCACTAAAGAAGCACTTTTTATCTTCATTTGTTTTTGTTCATAAATATATGGTAGCATTCTATTATGCTTTTCTCCTATAATACACTTGTGCTGCTTGTGCAACATCTACTGCCTATGCCTCAGAGTCTCTGTTATAAGCTGTTTAGCTATGATGAGACCCTGTTATGTCCAATGAATTTTGCAGGGATTTAGATCAAACCTGTCTCTTTGGGCATTTTTATGTTAAACGGTCTCTTTGTAGTTTGATCAGATACCATCTCTGAAAGTGATACATGCAATAATAGTGCTATATTGTTTCAATGTTCTCTTCATGGGTTGCAGGTTGCAAAGACAGTCTGTTACAAGAGTATTTCTACCAACTCAAGCACATCAGGATGTTGAACAGTGGTTTGAAAGATGGAAAACTGCCCAGTCAATTGTCAAACACACCATATGATGCAACTGGAAAATTGCAAGAAATCTTCTTGCAAATAAAGGTATTTAATATTTACAGTTTTTGCATTGCTTGTCTTCCCATGTCCCAAAGCCATGATTACTGTTGTTGCTGTGCCCTTGTCTAAATCACCCAAATTGCACTGTCTTTCTTTGAGAGGAATAGTGTAATTTTACCATTCTGTTCTTTTTCTATACACTCAAACCTCGTATCACCACCTGTTATACCGTCAGAACAGAGATCAGTCACTATATAAATGTACTAAAAACCTCCTTATACCACCCTCCGCCAACTCATAATCTGTAACATTCATGACTTGCATAGTTTAATTAATTCCTGTTATACCACCATTTTGTAACTACACTTAGACCTCATGGTGGTATAAGAAAAATGCTGTTTTAACACTAACTAGTACCACACACCTCCATCTTTTGCCACCATCCGCCCCAACATGTGTTATTCATTTTATAATTATTTGAATACACTCGTCTCTCTATGGACCTGCAAACAGCAAGTACTTTCAACTTTCTTACTGTATCACCCTACCCCAATACATATGGTACATATTTTGATTGTACAGCCATTCTTTTTATACTGCTAACTTTATGCTTTCCCTAGACTTAGCGGTATTACAAAGTTTGAGCGGAGTAGAATACTCTCCCTGTGACCCCACAGACACTGAGCATTTATACCATCCTCACCATCATGCTACCCCACAATGCTTCGTAGACTTTTTCAAACTGCCAGACTCTTTATGCCACCAATCACACACTTGGGTTGCAGTATAGCAAGGGTTGAGTCAACAGAGAGAAAATGGCTCTCTGTACTGTTATAGCAACTACTCTCTATAACAATATTTTTTATCTTTTGAAGTCCATGGAGGTTTACATAAGAATAGTGCTGTTAAAATCTTTTCAGGCTTATTAAAAAATGATTGATGGGTGGACTGGGTAAAAGTAAAAGAGGGAAAGTTTACATTTCTCTTTTTTCTCTCTCAAATCTTTGATATTTGTATAATTTTATATCATATTCAGAATGGTGATCTCCAAAACAGTTCTGCTGAATGCCGGAGGGTGAAGAGGATCAGTTTACAAAAGGCCAAGACTTCTGATTTCACAGATCAGTTGTGGGATGTATTTTTACATAGTGAAACATATCAAGACATGATTGCTTGTCTAAAGATGACTTTTAATGTCCTGAAGAAAAACGAGTTTCCTCTATTTGTCCACAAAGACAATGACACAATGCTGGCTAGATTAGTCAGGCAGTCGTCCAAGGGTTTGATCTATTACCCACCCCTTACAGGCCTCTTGCCTATCAAGATGATTGCTGAGCTTGGGTTGCAGAATATGAAAAAACTGTACACATCCATTCTCATTGAAAATGAGCTGTGCTCTTCTGCAGAATTAGAAGATTTTTGTAGAGAGTGTTTGAGAGAGGATGTGAATGTGTCACCAACAAATCTAGAACAAGACGACCAGATAAATGAGGCAGTTTTTGAAACTGTTGAAAAATTACATCATACACTTGATATTCTGTGCACTGTTGACTCCCACTCCAAAAACTTGAACCTTCAAAATGTAGCAAGTCATATCCTGAACTACTTTAAAAATAATAGCCTGACTGTTGAGCATACTCACAGGTTTGTTGTGCCTGTGAGTGCAAGACAGGCTCTTCAAGAGTCAGAGAAACTGTTACCCTCTTTGGTAAGGAGAGAGTATGACATTCACTCAGACACACATATTGATTGTTTTTTATCTGAGTTACCGGATAGTTTGACTTTTCCTATGTTAATTCACACAGACAAGGAGAATAATGTATCCACTCTCCAAAGTGAGGATACAAAGGAATGTTATCAAATAAAAACGGAAGAAATTCACATGACCCTTGGACGCTCACTATGAATTATTAATCACCACACCTCAATAGATCTTTGTGGCTGTTATGTTAAGGTGTGTGTTCACTGGTACTGGTAGGTTTTAGGAATAGAAAAATAGAATGGAAAAGTCTTGGGTGTTCCATATTATGGTGTGATTTTGGAATCGCACCAATAGAAACACCCAAGCCTTGTCCATTCCGTTTTTCTATTCCTAAAACCTACCAGTACCAGTGGACACACTTTAAATCTTTTCCCATACTGTAATTCAACTCTGTAATTGTGTCTCTAATGTACAATACCCAATAAGTACATCATAACCTCTTTTCTCATATTTTTTGGTCAATTTTGTCTTCTTACTACTGTTCATGATTTATATCCAGTCAGTCAATATAATAAGGACCCATATAATAATCCTCCAAAACATTTTTTTTCCTTTTAAACCAATGGATACATGGACGCCAAACAGTTATACAAGGAAATAAAGACGTGTTCACAAGGGCACTAACTTATCAGGCTCTAAGTTGTTTCTATGGATTAAGAAGAAAAAGAACAAAAATGTTTTATTAATCTTTTTTGCTGAAGGGGATATTTTATTATCTTTTTTAATGCAATTATGCTTATACATATTTATATTTTTATGCAATATGTGTATGTTCCGTACCTGATATTCTTCTATAGTCTATCGAATAAATAAACATTGTCTGTTACTGTCAACTTGAGTTGAATTCTGTGTCATTGTAGATGTGCAATGCCGTTACTGTTAAGCATGTCATTCCTTTTGCTCTTCTTACTCTTAGATTGGTTAAAAAAATTCAGGTACATATTTGGTAAGCAGGAGTCTGATGGGAGCTACTTATATTTATATCTCTGTTTCTTCTTTCAGTGTCACTTACTTATTTATCTTCCTACTTTTTCAAGCACTCTCTTAACAAGCACACACACACACAACTATTTTGTACATGTACATACACTGTACACTCAGTCTTAACAGATTTGTCGTCATCCCCTATGTTTTACATTGTGGTTACCTGACTAAAGAAGCACGGTGGCCTAACTGGTAGCAGCACAGAACCCGGGGCTTCTGGTTCGATTCCTACCGGTGGCACTTCGGTTTTACCTTGGGCAAGGAAATTACTCACCCCACCCAAGTGTGAAATGGGTACCAATCCACAATTTGGGTAGGGGAAAGTAATCTGTGATAGACCTGTGTCCTATCCCGAAGGTGGTAACCATTGTCATTTGTCGGGTCATGCTACAAAAACCGGGATAAAAAGCTCCAGGTCCATGAGGCTCTACTTAAACGACTCGCTACTTTTTTTTTTACTTAACTACAGGGTCACTTGCTATCTAGAGTACTTTTGTACACATAGTGCACTGTACATAAATAATAAATGATCTCTTTGTCACCTTTTTTGAGAGTGACAGATATTTTTTTTCATTATACATAAATCAGCTCTCTGTGAAACGTCCCTTGCTGTTCTTTCAACTAACCTATCAATATCATCTACTTACCCATGGGGTCTGATATGGCCTTAGCAGTTGAAAGCGCCCTAAGACTTTCAATAAACAAACAATCAACTTCTTTACTGCTACGCTACTCTATTTTATTACATTATGAGCCTACAATGTGTGTTATTGTTATGTGTTTGTTTATTGCGAGTTTTAGGGCACTTGCAACTGCTATGGTCATATAAGCGGCCTGGGGTAAGTAAGATGATAGGCTAGTTAAAAGAATAGCCAGACTTTGACCCTGCCAGGGACGTTTTCACAGAGAGATGATTTACAGG